>JALLPC010000774.1:0-11532 GCA_036940045.1 Stephanocyclus meneghinianus | reverse complement strand
TTTAGGTCACGCTCTAGGACGCTGTATCAAAAGTCCATTGCAATTGTTTCCTGGGATGGTTATTTTTATTGCTTGGGGGGGATATCTTAAAAAGCGGTAAAAATTATTGGTAGCTACTACGTATCATAGGAGGCAGCAAAAAACATCTCCCAGCTGTACTACTATTGGAAAATCTTGGCGGGAGAATTTACAATATCGGTTGCAAACTTCCTATAATACCTCTGTGTTTATGAGTGCCTTCGTTTCGTTATCCCTCAGCCCCATTGACGTCAGCTTCTATTAAATGTAGAGTACGCGCTATTTAAGACATTCTTGCTGATGGAGTTTATTCCTTGCCGACCAGATGCAGAGTGATGTGTCAGACGTGTGATGCTAAAATAGTTGGAATTGACAGGTGTCATCACACTGGATCCTCCACATATTATATGGTTGTGCTTCGCATTTGTTCGCGACCGGTGGAAATGATGTTGTAACGTTGTTTGGACACCCAAACGAACTATCTTTCGGGTCTTAACTTTTTTAGGAACTGTAACATTCTCCTCTCTGGAAGTTCGAAAAATGGGTTATTTCAGAAAGGAATCAATATATGAAACAAATCCGAAGTGTCTGAAAGGTTCGCATTTGTATCATATTGTACAATACCGCCGCCAGGACGGTTACATCATAAAATATGACATATGATGTGCTTGGCGTACTTGTGGCGGTGGTACAATAAGAAAACACCCACAGGTACCTGACGTAAAGGACATGACAATACACCCTACGTCTAAGTCCCATACTTTGCATTAACATGGTTTGGTACCTTTAAGATTTTAACTTTAATCCTAGTATCTTACGACCTTATGTCTCACATCGACATCACCCCTCACAAAATAAAATATCTTCTGAGACTCACTCAAAAACAAACCAACATGAAGATTACTCCATTCCTTCTCCACATCCTTGTAGCAGCGGCGCAAGACGACGGCTTCAAACAACCCCAGCGCCTCACACACACCACCCTCACCACCGTCAACAATGGCAACGACCTCCTCCTCTCGGCCCTGTCTCACGACGGGCTCGTCTCTATCACATCTATCCCCAATTTTTCCTACCTCAAACACACTGTGTTGAGGCATGTCTCATCCTGTCTCCTCAATAGCGATGCTGCCCAAGGCCAAAAGAGCGTGGTATTTCAAGATGGCACGACTCGCCGTTCTTTTGCATTTGCAACGGAAGACATCGCAAATGCCCTCAAGGACCTTCCGCCAACCTCGTCGTGCATGGCGTTTGCTTCCAGCATCGTTCGATTCCGCTCTGCCGTTGATGCAGTTGTCGAAGCGTTCGCTCGACGTTTGTCCTCCGAATTGGAATCTTTCTTGATGAAGCCTTTGCTCACGGGTGCGAGCGGAAGCGAAGGGCCATCCTCATGGAATACTGTGGAGGAAGTTGTCGCTGCAAGAGACTATTTGGATCACTTTCATTCCTACCAAAAGCTAGATGACGGAAAGGACAAAACGATAGAGTTCCATATTGATCAGGGTTTTTTTCTGGCGTTCACGCCGGGAATGGTGGTTGATTCAAATTCTCTGGGTGTAGCTGATCTTTCGGGTGGTTTTCTTGTGCGCGACTCGAGTGGGATGGAGAATGAGTTGCTGTTTAACGAAAGCGATGATTTGGTCATTATGCTTGGGGACGGAGTGAATCAGTAGTAAGTTGTTTCATGGTAATTCTTGTTGTTGCAATTCTATCTAATGGCTCTAACCCAATTCTGAACGATAGCATCAACAACAAGCTGATCACCGATGAATCAACCAAGGCTCTCTATGCAACTCCCCACGCATTGACCTTGAAGACCCACCAAGACCCGTCCCTCTCTCGTGTCTGGTTCGGACGTATGATCCTCCCCCCTCAATTTGCCTTCGTTCCTTCGTCGGAAGATTCCACCACCTTCGGGCAAATTCGTCGTGATATCATTCAACACTTTGCCACGAACGAAAAGTCGATTGTTGCACTTGGATGTTCGTCTAACGAATTTGAAATTGGCCTGCACGGGTTTTCGTCTGTCTCACGGAATCTCCATGAGACCTCTTGTGCCGAAGATGAACTGTTTTGTTGGTTTAAGTGCATGCCCCTTGCGGATTATGAACTTACGACCACCACGTGCTCAGAACGAAACCTTCAGTTGCAATGTGCCAATCCTCGAGATCAAGTGGTTCCAGGTTAAGTGTATACTCTGAATTTGATTTGTCGATTTTGGCCATTCAATAACCTGTCTCGGTTTTGCTGTTTATCTCCTTCTAATTCAGATGGACATCAGCACGGAGACTTCTTCCCGGCCTGTACAAATTCCACCGAACCTGCGTCGGATTATCCTTTGATTAATCAGCAGGACAACTTGACGTGTCCTGATTTATGGGAGGAGTTTGTAGCGACGGACGAATCTTACGATCATATTGCCAATCTGACTGTTCCCAACGGACCCGAGACCCAACTCATGTGGTCGGTGACCGATGACAACAAGATCAAGGCTCGACTTGTGCATAACAATGTGTTTGGATGGCTCGCTATTGGTTTTGCCAATCCTGGTGGAAACCTCAACGGTATGTGTGGAGGTCAAATCCTCCTTGCCACACCCTATGGGACAGAAGACTACTCTCCTGTTACAGGACTGGACAACTCGACTGATGCCATGATTGGTACCTACGTAATTGACACCAATGATACAGCTTTTCGCCATTGGATGGACCCCATTGAAACTGAAGAAAGCATGTCGCCCGTTGCTGCCATTGAATCCGACGACTGCTTTACAGCCATCTCCTTTGAGAGCGATCATATCAACGGAAAAGAATTTAATATTACTGGAACAGATGATATGATCTGGGCTGGCAATTCAGTTGACTACTACGTGGGATACCATGGACCATTTAGCCGAATGAGGTTTACCATTGATTGGATGTCTGGAAGTGTTATCCCCATTATTGCTCCCGAAGAAGAAGAAGAAGAAGAAGAAACCCACGACGAAGAATCGCACTCCGATGATACTACTTCGGCTAAAAACGGTGTTACGGTTGGTGTAGAAGAAATTGCCTCGGGTCTTTCTGAGACAGACGGTGAGGCTTCGGACAATACGGCGACGAAAGAAACTGATAGTGGGGCATCTTTTAACAACAACAACGTTGTTGCCTGGGTTGCTTTCGTTATTGCAGCAGGCTTCAGTGTATTTGTGTGAACATGCAGTGCAAGTTTGGTAGTATGATACAACAACTTGATTTGTTTCTTGCCACCCTTAGTTCAGTTGTTGTTTTCGGTGTTGTTGTCATCATTTGAGATATGTGTGTCTTAGAAGGAAGTGATAAATTAGCAAGCACTCTTAGCATTCGTTCATATCTCCAATAAAACCAGTAGCATGTGAGTAACCTAGTCTAGTTACTCTCATTATATCATGAATGGCTCACTTGTTTGCATTGAAAAACTCCACATTTGCAGCCTATTCAGTCAGTTGAGTTTTGCTTGCCAAGCTGGGTAAGTTAATGATCGATCTGAAAAAGATTCAAACCTCAGGCATATTTTACAGTAATGACAACATCCAATAGATGTGTGGGCATTGACTGTTACTGGTAAAACTACTCATAGCTGACCTTCAAGAAGGACATGAAATATGGTAAATTGTTAGTTGTAACCTGTGCATCCCTGCCCGCAAAATGCACCACAGAAAATTAAATACTTTCATTTCAAAGTTACCATGGTCTGAAGACTAAAATACTGCCTGAAGACAGCAAACCAGAAAGAATAGTTACTAAAAAAATTAACGCCATTTTTCTTCCAATACCATTGATCACTTCAAAAGTTTTGATAAATTGTGCCTCCTCACTCTATTGCCAAGATGAAATGTACCCTTGTGAATTTACCATGTAATATTAGATTTTCGACAGAGGTTGTCCATTAAAGCTTGTTGGATGATTGTTGAAGATGATTTGAAGCCAATTTATTTCCACTAGGCACAATCAGGCACAATCAACTCCAATGAGGTTTTTATTGTATTCATCGACTGCAATTCAAGTACAATAAAACAATATAAACAAGACCTTTTCAATTTTACTCACTCTTTCCTTCAATCGTAATAACCATATGTATTCTGTTTGAATGTGACCAAGTGCTCCAGCACAGTGATAAATATTATCTCATGAAGAATTGTCATAAGAAAATGTGTGTAATTCTTTCATTTGTATTTGTCTTGCAATAGTCATGACCATCACATATTAGTTGTTTGCAAATATTCTTGAACAAATTCAGAATGAGACAAAAGATGAACCAAATCTGCATGAGCACTCATGTTCTACTTCCAACATGTGTTTCGAAATATTGCATCAGTCTGTAGTTGAAAGTGGAGCCATCCCAGAATATATTGAGTTGCTAAAGTCTATTTTTGTAATAAGTGTTTGGTCAAAATCCTTTTCCTAACAGATCACAAACTCCATCTATCTTTTTCTAAACAGCAGCCTCAATGAAGTCCCTCAAAACTACCTCTGGATTATTCCACAGGACTGAGGAGTTTTGCACCAAAGCCAGGTTCATCTTACAATGTGACGCTATGCAGTCCACCATACAAAAACATTTTCTTCATGAATACACTTAATTGCCTTCAAGTGATCATCAGTGTGGAATAGCTTCTTCTGCTGAAAACCTCATAAGCCTACACATCATGGATTTGGTGCTATGTAAGGCACACATCTGTTCCAAGAAGAAGTTTGTTTTCTCTTTGAAAACCATTGCACAATAGTCCTGGATTATTGCAAGGCACAATTGATCAGCAACTCTCTTCTCGCTGTCTTGTTAACCCTCCCTCTTCAAACACACTATTTCCAACAGTGTGTCACAGTTGAAACAAACAAACAGAATTACATATTTGATGACATTGCTGCTTCATCACACCCAGCAATCACCATGAAGCTATGTTGCCTCCCATTGAGAAACTCACTTGATGAGCTTGAATGATTTCAATATATGTGCCACCATGTCTGCTGTGAATGCTACCAAGATATTGAGTTGGTGCTAGGAGGGTGCACACAAAGAAATAAATGTGAGTCATGAATACCTGTCTGTTTAACCTATATATCTTAGTATCTTTTAAATTTCCCCCAACACTTGAAACGGCACCAAGACATGGACCACTCATGCAACATTGTGGTGCTAAGATATCAACAATAAATGCTTCTCAGTGCTTCCAAAAAACTAGAGATAGATCAAAGCAATATCTATGCCTAGTTTTATTCATTTGGTTGTGTCTTGAGTTTTGGTGGTGCTGTCATTGCAGTCTCATTGTGCCCCCAAATAAGCCTCATATGATTTATTTGATTTTTAAATCACTCACTGATAGTTGTATTATCCCAAGCACTGATGAGTGTCCCCATCATTTGACAGTTATATCCCCTTAAGCTTTAGACACTTCCAAGGCACCTCAGGAGTGATTTGGATAGATGTATCTGCATAATGGTTGGGCAAGAAAGTGTGCAGAAGTGTGCAGCATTGGTTTAAAATTCCACTGTCATGGAATCCTTGACCAAAGGCAACGTATCCAACACAATAAACATGCCCATGCTTTCTGTTGGTTGTTGTGTCAAGCATGCTGATGAGTCTGCAACATCAGATCACAAAGAACAGGAACATATGAGTTATTTCTGTATTGTTGCTTGCATGTCTTGTGCCAGCTTTCTTGTCTCTGTTTCCATGTGTGTTGTTGTTAGGAGAATACACTGGTAATACAAAAGACAAAGAAAAAGAGGAGGTCTCGGGCCTCTTTAATTTCAAGACAGAGGAATGATGTGATAGGAATAAATTTGTGGTAGAACCATGAGTGCTGATGCATCAAAGGAAACAGGGGAGGGTGATTCTGCTGAATCATCAGCTATTATAATTTTGTCATCCAAGATTCCATCTAGAAAGAAGAACATCCATGACCATCACAAGGAGAGGAACTCAATGCAAAAGACACTGCAATGAGTGTGTGGTAAGAGTGCTGTGGCTCAGCAAGTTGTGTAACAACTCAGCCATCAATTCAACACCCTTCAAGACAAAAATGACAAGTTTGTATCAATGAATGCAAAAAAACAGCAGCAACTGTGTGAACTTGAAGATGTTGCATTGAGGACAAGGAACACCTCAAAAAAGAAGATATCAAGGTGAATAAATTGAAACCAAAATGATGAGGAGATCATCAAGATCAAGTTGGGTCTGCTGCTCATAGGATTGCAGCTATCAAGAAAAAGAGCTTAATACAGCTCTACCATTAGAAGTCACTGCTACACCATTATGAGCACAACCATCCCAGGCAGACTGTTGCATCATAAAGTAAAGTAGATGAACTCAAGAGATATACCATGAGAAGTTAAGAACATACAAAAGAAAAATGCAAGAAAACATTGGATGAGGTAGAGTAAGTTGTGTTTTTGTCTTTACTTCAGTATTAATTTATTTCAATTCCTCATGTCTTCTTGTTGTCATGTAAAATATCATACACAGTTGCTAAAGCCCATGCAGAGTGATAGTGCCCTGGTTACTAAGGCTAACTTGGTAGTCGGACAAAGTGTTGCTGTAACAGAGGTTGAACATGCAGCATGTATTGATGGATGGAAGAATTTGTCTACCAATGCACATAGATACAACATTAAAACTCAGGCCCATTGAACTTATCTGAGCTTTTGAATCAAGTATAATCAGCTGAGAAGAACAGGAGAGAGGCCATCCGACAAGCAAAACAATCTATTTAGCACTCTAAAGATTTTACGAATGTCATGGATAGGTATAAGCAAAACTCACTTTGAAAGTGAACTTTCTTCTAATTGCCCAGAACTTACTGAACTTGCCAGTCTACTTTGTGGGAATAACATCCATCTGCCCACTGTTGAAGGTGCTGTTCCAGGGAAGGAACTTATAAAGACAAGACATGGGTGATGAGGATGTTATCATGGCCACTCTACATGTAGGAACTCTTTATGCAAAATTGGTAAGTGAAACTTTTCCAACATCAGTTGATTTAAATATCATTGTAATGATCAAGGCATTCTCTTGGGACCGTTGACAAGAATAAAGTGTTATATTGGTAGAAGTAAAGACACTTGCAACCTATATCACATTCCAAATGCAGACAAGTGGGAACATTTTTTCATGGATGGAACATTGAATGCCTTTTCAAGATTTGTAATTAGCATTGAGACGGATGAATTGTCTATGTGAGTCTTTTGAACTTTAAATGTCTCATTCAAACCACATCATTATAAAAATTTAATTTAATTTCCTCTTCAGACCATCATCAATATTGTCCACGTATTTTTTTGTGAAGATAGACATTCAGAAACAGTTTGCAATTCAATTTTTGGTACTATCAAGCAAAAAGCATTGCTACGAGAGACAAATGGAAACTTGTTGAGAATAATATGTTTGGAACAAATTGCTACATTTCATTGTTCATTGAGATGTATTTTTCAAAATTGGAAGGATCATCATTAATGCAGATGAATGAATACTGCAAAACAAATTAGTATGCTATTTTCCAAAAAGATTAAACATCAGCGAAAGAAAACTTGCCAACCATGTAGGTGCGGGGGACATGAAACCAGCAAGAATGTCAGTACAAAATGCCATCACCATGATCATAATATAGGATTGGTGCAGCCAAAAAAAGATTATCAACCTATCTCAATGGGATATTGGTATGCGACCTGAATACAAAATAGTTTGACATAACATTAAGATCGGTTGACAATGAATTCATTCATCATGCCAACTACCATAAAGGACATGGTGTGATGATTCTGGATTGGTTGAAGAATAAGCATCCAGGAGGGTTGCAGGTTCAGTCAAGAGAACACCAGGGTCAAGGCAGGAAATGGCTGCAGAGGGTGCAGCAGCTGTTTAATGGAATAGAAGGTGAGCAACTTGGTTACAATGCTGTTCCTACATGAAACAAATGACCTAACAAATCTTTTCTTGGCGGATATAATGGTGAAAATTGATGACTGCCTTTGGGCACACAAGGATGATATGCTCCAGGAGTATTTGTCTATTGTTCTACCCTCACCAGAAATGGTTTCTTTGGGCATAATCATGGCAATATTACACTTTTAGATTAACATGCCAATTTGTTGGCTTGCTGGAACTACTCATGCTTGGGACAGGCAAGTTATGCCCCGATCAACCAATGGGGAAGGTGATAGAAGCATTGAATGATGCACTCATTGATATTGAAAGTGGTGGTAGTTTATTTTTGAATTAAAAATATTTGAATCAAATATTTTCTACAATACACATGGATGAAGCCAGAAGCCCAGCATCTCTTGAGCCACCTGAGGAGGCAATTCAGTATGAGTACTACAGAAAACAAACTCCAGCAGTTGAGGGTTCAAATGTATTACCAATACAACACCTCAATCCTGAATTATTTTATCCTCAAAGGTCGGAGAAAGTTACAACTACTGAAACTTGTCAGTTGATGGCATACAAAGTAGTAGAATGAATTATTAAGGAGCTGTGCAATCCAAAAAAGGTACAATCTGACTTTTTGTCAAGTTTTGATGGTTAATTAAGTTGAGGAGGTACAACTGACAATGCACATGTTACATACATTGTTGAAATGGCAACAAATGATCCTGTAAAGAGCCCATTCACTTCACTCATGTATCAGCTACAACCCTTTGGATGTGTCCTTGGAATCCATGCTTCTGTTGTTGGACAAGTATGAATTAGTGGAGATGTTGTATGCGACTTCTACAATGACATCAGTGATGGTGCTGATCAGTGGATGTCATATCAGATGTGTCAACATTTTATTTTTGGGGTTTTATTTTTAGGGTTGAAGTCTTTTTTGCTTGAAATTTTCCCTGTTGTCAGAAAGACCACATAGACAACTTTGGGCAAACAGCAAGATGCAAAGAAGGATAAAGATTTTGTTAATAAAAATGATTTCAATGTGAAATAAATTCACTAATGCAGAGACTTTCATCAACATGGGCAGATGAAATCTGATGTCAAGAAAGCCTTGATAAACTAATCAGTCAAGCTGCACAATGGATGCTGCAAAACAGCAAATTTGCATGTGTGCCATAGGTTTCAATGGGAGAAGATCTTATCATGGATGGTTGATGAAACGTAAGGAGTTGACACTGGAGAAATTGTGTGGTTATTTGATCTAAAATAGTATTCCAGAGGAGATCAAACATGGACTTCCTGGTACAGTAAGAATGGAATTATGATAACAAAATCAAACACCACAACTTGGTATAAAGACTATGTATGCCAAGAAGCTGATTAATAAAACCCTTTGAATGTGTGATAAGTTATAGATCAATGCCAGAACTGTCAATTCATGGATGAGACCAAACTTTGGAGATGTTCGTTTTTACATGCACCCCCTTTTGGCGCACACTGGAGACATATTGCAGATTTTCAACAAAAGACAGCAATAAACCTTTGAATAATATGGTGGGGGTGAATTATGGTTGCAGGGGTCAGAAGTATTTATGCAATGATGAGTAACAAGAATTTGGACTTTAGAGCATTTGCAATAAACTGGTCCCAAGTGAGCTATGTCTCCCATGTGGTCCCGTGGTTTCATCACTCCTAAATTAAAATATACACCACAATAACTCCTCCTTTATCAAATTAACATGTATTGCCAAATATTTTGAAAACTTTACAATATGAAATTGTGGCATCCCACATTGAGCAGAATACTACACTGTGCTCACCCTGGTTACAAAAGTGATGTAATCATACATGGCACAAAACAATTATTGTGCTTATCTGGCTTGCAAAAATGACATAATCATACCCCCACAATCTGCTCAAAATTCAACGATTGCTGGTTTATAATCAGAGTGTGATTTGATATTAAATGATGATTAAAAATGAATGAGATTGAATCCTTGTAAAAACTGTTCTGCCTTGAATAATAGTATATTGAAAAACATAAACTTATCATGCTCCCCAAACAGAAAATAAAAAGGAACAATGAAATATACTGTGCAATTACCTGCTTATTTTTTGGTTATCCTAACAAGTAACCTGAATTAAGTTTGCGTCAGAATATGTTTTGATATCATCACAATTTCTAAATAGATTTTGATGAACCTACCTTGCTTACTTACCTATCTTGCTGTGCCTGAGGCTATCATGTTTGAAGAAGATATTTTAATTGTAGAGTTTGAGTTCATGAAACCTTAACCTGGACATGAAGTGATGGGCTAATTGATAAACAGAGCATGATAAATATGACATAATGTTTCAAAAATAATAAATTAGATTCTATATAAAAAAAATTGAAATGGAATAGTGGTCTGCTTAAAAGCTAAAACTTTCTGCTTTCCAAAAACATTTAATATAAGATATCAAAAAAAGCTTTCCCATTAAAAAATGGTACTTGCTGAAAAAGTGAGTATCAAAAAATTACTTCTAATTATCCTAAGTCCGTTTGACATGGAATGATGATCTGTTTGTAAACAGAATGTGATTCTATATGAAATTATGTAGAGTTTGATTCTATATGAACATTCATTCAAATTGGATAACTGCCTATGTTAAATCATGAAACAGACCAAGTTATCTGTGCTCACTAACCCACTTCACTTTTCCCATGAGTTTAATCTTTGTATCAAAATGGAATGCATTCATTCAAATTGACAGTCCATTGGAAACATATATAGATCAACAAGATTGAGTTCAATTCCATGCATCAAAAGCATTCAATATGAGTTGGTGTTCTATTTAAAAAATAAAATATATCAAGCTAGCCCTTCTCATCACTTTGAAGAGTATGTATCAGGTCAGTTGAATTTGCTATTGTATGAACATGCACTCAAAAAAAGACTGAGGCAGAAATTAAAGATGGAAATCATCAAAAAATGGTGAATTGATAGCGCACTGTCTCATGTCACCTCCTAAGAGGTGTGTCAGGATGGTTGAGACAAACCAAGTGACAAACCAAATGATGATCAGTACAACATCTATAGTTTCGGATAAGTTGCCAAAGATAAACAGTAATGTGGAGACAAGATACTAATTGTGCAGCAAATATGCATACTACTGTGGATTTTTGAAAAAAATGCTTCAGGAAAATGGGAAATATAAAAAAATATTAAGAATATATATAAATTGGATCATCATTCGATTGTGTGTATTTTCCATCATTCTGATAATTACATCTATTTATTTGCTTTTGCATATTATGTTAAAATGGATGGTAGCATTCTCAGAATATTATTTAATGATACTTTTGTGATAGAAAACGGTATGAAAATTACATGAGCCAAGTATCTACATGTCCCTTTATGGAGGGAAGATCAAAAATATGGCCATTAATCAGGACACAAGAGTTGTCCTCTTTCTTTTGTATAATACAGAGGAAGTACAAATGAAACTGGACATTACTTTCTGAGAAACAAAATATTCCAGACACATACTTACTCAGTATATTTATCAGAAACTAATATAAAAAAGAGATATTCTTTCTTAGAAACTTTCTCTGGAAATAAAATTCCACTGGCAGTTGTGGCAGTT
>JALLPC010000773.1:0-11536 GCA_036940045.1 Stephanocyclus meneghinianus | reverse complement strand
CTTTACTTCCCCCTCTTTTTTGGTTTATTGTTGCATGTTTTGAGCTGCATTGAGAAAGATGACATGAAAAATGGTGAGTGTTTTGTTGCCAAAGTCTGTCAAATGTCTGATCTCTGAACTCTTTTGATCTCGTCATGATCAACCAGAGCATGAATCAAACGGAAGTTGAAGGAGCTCAAGAAAGACAAGGAAATATACTCAAGATTCATGGAGAGGATAAGTATGAGGCAAAGGTGAACAAGTTGCATATGGCTTTGATTGGTGCAGGAGACACAGATGAGAATGCAGGGATTAATGTATTGGACAATAGGACTAATGATGACAATGACAATAATGACTCTTCTTCTGCTGATGCTGACAACTAAGCTGTGTGACAAATTTGAGTAGTATTCAAATTAATTAGAAGTTCATTTTAATGTCATGCAACAATTCATACTTTATGGTTAATGGACTTGCAATATTCTAAGTGATCCGCAAGCAACTACCTCCTCTCCATCCACTTTATAGCCTCAATGCAGTTGGCTGCACTAATCATTGAGAGTGAAGTATCACACATCAGTTGCCTGTTTAACTGATCTGGTCCTTCTAGCCATAGTATGTCATTTTGAAAGGGAGCGCCTTTTCCAACTCTTGTGACATAGCTGAAGCCTTCCTTTTCACCAAAATCAAGCAGAATATTGTGCAAAATACAACAGGCTGTGTACGACTTTATACACATTTTTATGTTGTAGTAATGGCATTCATAATCCAATATCCTCCACCACTTCTTCAAGATTCCAAATATACTTGAACATTCTTCCAAATGCTCTCAAGGTTGAAGTTAAAAGCCAAACATCCAAAACTCTTCATCACCAGTGTAAGGGCAAATCAAAGTCTGCCAACAAAGATATCTTCCATCACACAACAAATATATCCCTATACTCTGTTTGCAATCTTCATCAAGAGTAAAGTGTCCCCACTCAACATCTTTGTACCAATCATACTTCAGCAAAGAAACAGTAGGATCGAAACGCACAATGTGTTTCTCATTCCTAGAGTCATATTGAATTGGGGCAATAACCAGAATTCTATGGCTGTTGTTAATGACACATTCAAATACAACTGAGAAATGACTCTTTACATGTCATAGTCACCAGCTGGGAAATGGTTCCATTTGATATGGACTACATCAATAGACCCTCCAGCACCAGGTAAATGCTGATGACAATAGTCCTTTACATTGACCTGTAGGTGTTCAATCAATTTGGGGAAAATGACATAATCGGACTGCACACTGAACATTTGATCAATAAACAATGTGAAGAACTTCCTGTGCTCAGAATAGGACATCTCTGTCTCTGTCTCAAATTGCCTGTGTGGGTGGCAGTTGCCTAGATGCTCCGAGGCACACATGATGAAGAGCTGTGTGCAAATTGAAAGCTGATAGTCATTGAAGCATCTCTTTGTGTTCTTTACCCAGCCCATAGATATGAACATTTCAGTTAAGTGACCAATTGTTACCAAAGGAACTGTGAAGTGGCTTCTGAAGACATAATCCCTCTCTCTCAATTTCTCAGAAGTAATATCCTGCTTGTTGGGGCACTAGAACTTCCTGTAGTAATTCGAGTTCAGGTAGTCCCCAGATTTATACTCAAAGCGGTTGCTTCTCCTCTCATGCCTATTCAGAGTGATCAATGCACCTTCCTCGTGTAATTCCTTGACTTCTGTTGGCCTGTCAAAGAGAAAGGGTGAGTATTGTGCTGTTGGGGTAATGCGCTTGGAGATAAATCTTGCCATGAATTTATCCATGGTGTCATTTGAATCATCACTATCCACAGAAGATTGAGATAAATCACAATCCATACCATGAGAGGCTGATATGGAGGACCCAGTGTTGGAGGAGGACGAGCAAGTGTAGTGATCGTCAGCAGAGAAAGAGCCGCTCTCGTTGCTACTGCTGTAGAGAGCAAAGCCATGCCACTGCGTGGAAGGGAGGACAGCATTCACACCTCCGGAGAGTAGAGTGTGATGCAAATATGATCCCGAAGCAGACAAATCCACATTCATGATGTTGCAGCGGCAATGGTTGAGGGCATTAGGGATGTGAGATAGGATGATAGGAAAAATGTGCCCGATCTCAAGATCGGAGGGATCAAAATTGTTGGTCCTATCTTGTATCCCTAAAATTTTTGAGCTCATAACCATTAAATTAGGAAATAAGAGGTATACAAAACCACAAAATTCACCTTCCTATCGCTCACGGGACTGAACTTGCCTAAAAATTAAAGATACGAACTTCCAAACCCACAGCCTAATGACAAAAATTAATGTTCCAAACCCGGCGGTCCGGTCGAATACAATCATCATGAGTTTTTTTTTATATGTAGAAGATTTCTGACGTGGTGAACAGTCCCTCGAAGTTCCAAGTGTATTGTTCTTCTGGCTTTTTCTCGCTATTTCCTTCTTTGTCATTGATTACCTGCTATAATAAACACAAGAATCGAAGCGATCATTACCGGGAATGACCATTAGTAAAGTGTCCTTCCTTGTCGGGTGTCGTCGCCCGTCCACCTTGAAGTGAACCCTTCGACAGCCATTGTTTTCCTTACATCCACTCTTGTGCCTATGGTGAAACGGAGTGGTTTTCTTCAAGCATGTACTGTATCCAAAGGATGAGGCGCGCTTCCCTGTTTCACTTTTGTTTTCCTGAGTCAATCTCTCTCCATTCTGCCACCGCAAAAGATATCCTCAACACTGAAAGTATTAGTTGCTTGTGACCATAGACACCCCATTTCACTGTCGCAATTCACCTTAATTGTTGTTCTCGGTGCGCAGCAAAACTCATCTTCATTTGGGATAGAACTCGAATCAAATAGTCATCATTTTTTAGTCAACATGGCTTCGTTTAAATTTGCAGCTGCCGCGTTGTTATCGTTGGGTGCCACTTCAGCGTAAGTATGGTTGAATCGTTTCACGATGATTGATGTACTATAACCCCGTCGTAGCAGGATGATGCACTTGCTTGAACTATGAGTGCTTTGCCCTTATTTTCATGCAAATTATTTACAAATGTATTTGTTTCTTTATCGATCGAATAACGAACAACCCTTGGACACCAATGCCAACCACCAACACAATCCGCATCGCTAATGAACGGCACGAAACCCGACAACCCCAGCTGGCAAACAAGAACCTCCTTTATTTCCTCCACTCCCCGCCAAATCCAGAAATCCGCCATCCAGACCGCCTCCCTCTATCGAAACCACCATGCCCTCCATAAACGCAGTTCACTCTCGATGGTCGTTACCGACCCCACCGCCCCTGCCATTGGCAAAGGTGGCATGTTCACCGCCTCCAACGCCGAAAATCGTCGTGTCGTCCCCGAAGACGTACGAGGTCGCCCAACCATGAAAATCGTGTATGTCGTTCTAGAATCGCAATATCAATCTTCTATGACCGCGGCGGCGAAGCGCATCAACGCTGGGTCGGACAACATGGCCGTGGAGTGTGTGGGCTACCTTCTGGAGGAATTGAGGAACGAGGACGCCTTTGAGCAGTTTAAGAAAGATATGGCCGAGGCCAATATCTTCATCGGGAGCTTGATCTTTGTGCAGGAGTTGGCGGAGAAAGTTACGGAGGTTGTGCAGCCCTTGAGGGATCAGTTGGATGCAGTGTTGATCTTCCCCAGTATGCCTGAAGTTATGAGATTGAATAAGGTTGGAAGTTTTACCATGAAGAATCTGGGGCAGAGCAAGAGTGTTGTGGCAGACTTTATGAAGAAGAAAAAGCAAGAGGACGGGAGTTCGTTCGAAGAGGGCATGTTGAAGCTATTGAGGACTCTGCCGAAAGTTCTCAAGTTCTTGCCCAGTGATAAGGCAGCGGACGCGAGAACTTTCATGATGTCCTTCCAATACTGGCTTGGAGGTCAGTTTTACTTGTTTTACATCGCTAGATCACGTCTTGCTCACGTCAACAATGGATAACGTTGTACCTTATTTCCAAACGTCAGGCTCGCCCCAAAATCTCGAGTCACTTCTCCTCATGGTTGGTCAAGATTATGTGGCCCCAATTAAAGAGAGTATGAAAGGTAAAGACAAAGTCGCAGTTGAAGAACCTGTCCTCCTCCCTGACAAAGCCATCTGGCATCCCGTCGCTCCCGATATAGTTTTCGAGACTAATGAAAAATACTTTGAGTGGTACAACAAGGAATTCTGCCCAGATGCTGGAATTGACCCCGCAACTGCACCAACTGTTGGTATCATCCTTCAAAAATCTCATATCAACACGAAGGACGACACTCACTACGTCTCCTTGATTGCTGAGTTAGAAAGCCGTGGTGCTCGCGTCGTCCCCATTTATTCTGGTGGCCTTGACTTCTCCGGCCCTGTGGAGGACTACTTCTACAACAGTATGGGCAAACCAATCGTCGACACTGTCATTAACCTCACTGGATTCGCTCTTGTTGGTGGACCTGCCTCTCAGGACCACAAGAAGGCCGCTGCAGTGTTGAAAAAATTGAACGTCCCGTACATGTGTGCTGTGCCTTTGGTGTTCCAGTCTTTCGAGGAATGGCAGGCATCAGAGCTCGGACTTCACCCCATTCAGGTGGCCCTTCAAGTGTCACTCCCTGAAATCGACGGTGCCATCGAGCCCATCATCTACGCCGGGCGCGAAGGTGCCACTGGACGCAGTGTTCCTCTTGCTGACCGCGTCAATCTCCTCGCCGATCGTGCCATGAAGTGGGCCAACTTGCGCACCAAGAAGGCAGGGGACAAAAAAATTGCAATTACTATATTTTCCTTCCCTCCTGATAAGGGTAACGTTGGTACTGCTGCCTATCTAGATGTCTTCGACTCCATCAAGGCGGTGCTCAAGCAGCTGAAGACTGAAGGTTATGATGTTGGAGATGCCCCAGACAGCAAGGAGGCAATCATGGAAGCTGTTTTGAACGACCCTGAGGCTAGAATCAGCTCTCCTGAGCTCAACGTTGCCTATCGTATGAGCACTGATGAATACTACGAGCTCACCCCATATGCCAAGGATTTGGAAGAGAATTGGGGACCTGCGCCAGGCAACCTTAACTCTGATGGCCAAAACCTTGTTATTTATGGCAAGCAATTCGGAAATGTCTTCATCGGCGTGCAGCCCTCTTTTGGCTATGAGGGTGATCCCATGCGTCTTCTTTTTGCCAAATCTGCTAGCCCTCACCATGGGTTCGCTGCCTACTATACTTACTTGGAGAAGGTTTTCCAGGCCGATGCTGTCCTTCACTTCGGAACACATGGAAGCCTTGAGTTCATGCCCGGAAAACAAGTCGGAATGTCCGGAACTTGCTACCCTGATCGTCTCATTAACTCACTTCCCTCGGCTTATCTCTATGCTGCTAACAACCCATCAGAAGCTACCATTGCGAAGAGGCGTTCCTATTCAGCCACTGTTTCTTACCTTACTCCTCCTGCCGAGAACGCAGGTTTGTACAAGGGACTGAAGGAATTGAAAGAGCTCATCTCATCCTACCAAGGACTCCGCGAGAATGAAGGGCGTGGGCCTGCTATCATCAATTCGATCGTCTCCACTGCATGGACATGTAATCTCGATAAGGATATTGATGACCTCCCTGATTTGGAAACGTACGATGCCAAGAATGACACTCTTGAACGTCGTGATGAAATTGCTGGTAAAGTTTATGCTCAAATCATGCAAATCGAGTCGCGCCTCCTTCCTTGTGGACTTCACACCGTAGGTGTTCCGCCCACTGCAGAGGAGGCCATTGCGACACTTGTCAATATCGCTCAACTTGACCGTCCCGAGGACAAAATCGAAGGCATTCCCCGTGTTATCGCGGCATCTATTGGCCGTGATATCAATGATGTGTACAGGGGCAACAACAATGGTGTCCTAGCAGATGTAGAACTCAACGAAAAGATTACCATGGCGTCTCGCGCTGCTGTTCGCGCATTGGTCGACCAGTCCACTGATGCCAATGGTCGTGTAAAGGAAGTGAAGAACTTCTTTGATGAAGTTGGTGGCATCTTTGGTAGCTTGTTGGGAGCGAAGAAGCCTTGGACTCAGGCAATCATTAATGCTGGCTTCCCCAATGTTAGTGAGGAGCGATTGGCCCCAGTTTTTGCTTACCTAGAATTCTGTTTGAAGCAAGTTGTTGCTAACAATGAGCTACCTGGCATCATGGAGTTGCTCAACGGACAATTTCTCATGCCTGCCCCAGGTGGAGATCCAATCCGTAATCCAGACGTCTTGCCCACAGGGAGAAATATGCATGCACTTGATCCCTCGGCCATCCCAACTACTGCTGCAGTGGAAGTTGCTGAAGATGTTGTCAGGAAGCTTCTTGAGAAACTTGCTGATGAGAACGATGGCGCCTATCCTGAGAGTATTGCATTCACTCTGTGGGGAACTGATAACATTAAGACATATGGAGAGTCCTTAGCCCAAGTTCTGGCGCTTGTTGGTGTTCGCCCTGTTGCGGACTCCCTTGGCCGCGTGAACAAGGTAGAACTTATTCCTCTAGAAGAGCTTGGACGTCCTCGTATTGATGTCGTTGTATCGTGCTCTGGTGTATTCCGTGATCTGTTTATTAACCAAATGAACCTCATGGATCGTGGTATTAAGATGGCGGCTGAAGCAGACGAACCTCTTGAGCAAAATTTCGTTCGCAAGCATGCGCTAGAGCAAGCTGAAGAACTTGGCGTGTCTCTTCGTGAGGCAGCTTGTCGAGTCTTTTCAAACTCTGCTGGATCATACAGTGCAAATGTTGGTCTTGCCATTGAGAATGGTGGATGGGAAGATGAAACGCAACTCCAAGATCAGTTCCTGACCCGAAAGGGATTTGCATTCAATGCAGATAAACCAGGAATGATGGAGCAACAGGCAGATCTATTCAAGTCTGCGTTGAAGAAAGTTGATGTTACTTTCCAAAACCTTGACTCATCTGAAATTTCGATCACTGATGTTTCACACTACTATGATTCTGATCCAACCAAGGTTGTCCAAGGTCTTCGCGATGACAAGAAGAAGCCTATGTCACTGATGGCTGATACCACCACTGCTAATGCACAGGTCCGTACGCTTGCTGAGACTGTCCGTCTTGATGCAAGAACCAAGCTTCTAAACCCCAAGTTTTATGAAGGTATGTTGTCAACTGGGTATGAAGGTGTTCGTGAAATTCAAAAGCGTCTTCGCAATACCATGGGATGGTCTGCCACTGCTGGTGAAGTTGACAACTTTGTGTTTGAAGATGCCAATGATGTGTTCATCAATGATCCTGAGATGCAACAGCGTCTTCTCAATACAAACCCCAACGCTTTCCGTGATATGGTTACTACGTTCTTGGAAGCAAATGGGCGTGGATACTGGGAAACATCAGAAGAAAATATTGAACGATTGCAAGAGTTGTATGCAGAAGTTGAGGACCGTATTGAAGGTGTGTAAATACTACGCTGCCACGAATAGAGTGCTATCTAATCAAACCCATAACTTGGATTCCGAGGACTAGAGCATCATGAGTAACAAGCTTAGTGTGTGGAGCCTTACTTAAAGAATATTAAATTGCAACCGAAATTATTGGCACAGGCCCAACCTAAAAGTTATTACCCACACCTGTGTTTTTTTCCAATCCATATGTGTCACTCTTTGATTTTACCATCCCCACCGCTCGTGTACATGTTAACAAGTGTTCAGGGAGAGGTCAAACATGTAGCAGTCCAAAACTGCATTAAAGTACAAAAATGTCAATTATGGAGTCTATCTTTGTGCTGCAATTACACCTCCTCCAGACGCACCCAATGCAAATATGAAACAGCAAATTGCTCAGGAACACTCTCAAGAGCTTAAGTCCAGCTCCTTGGACTCTGAAATTCCTAAGAAGCAAGGGTCTTTTTAGGTCTCCAAAAACCATTTTTTGAAATTTTACTTCAAAGTAGTCCCTCATAGAGTACAGCATGTTTTTATGTAGAAAAAATGTCAGCTATTTATTCAACAAATGGAACAAAAAAAGAACTAACTGAAAAATGGCTTGGCCGGGCTGGAACCCAATTCACAGTATCTCAGCAAATATTTCTCCTTCTTATTATACAGGATAAGCGTCGTCTTCCTTATCACTGTGTGCTCATGTTGATGTGCTCAGATCTGAAAGGGACAGAAAAACCACTGTGTTCTACCTCCTGAGAGATCACTGTTTGGAAATCCGGACCAGTATAGAACACAGTGGTTTTTCTGTTCCTTTCAGATGTGAGCACATCTATATGAGCGCAAGGTGATAAGGATGATGGTACTTATCCATTACGAGAAAAAGGGGCAACATTTGCTGAGATATTGCGAGTCGGGTTTGAGGTCGGCATGTTGCCATGGTCAATCTGTATTTTTTAACAGGCATGATTGACGAGCCACACAAAAGTCACATGCTACTATAGTACCATACCTTATCTTATGTAAATGGTACTCATCATTATTAATTCCTTAGTTTGAGAAGCACAAAATAGCTGACATTTCCCAAATCAGCAAAATCACGTAAAATCTGGACAAAGCTAACATAGGAATAGTACAAAATATATTTTGTACTTCATACTAGGCACTTGTCTTCAAAGTAGTTTTTGACTGGTAGTTAATTTTGGACTGTATTTTCCTTAGTGTTATAGTGGTGTGTCTACTAGATTCGCATATTTGATAATCAACTTGAAAGGTATCTAGTCACTCTTTAACTTGTGAAAAACGTTTACAATTGTTCTGTATTATTCTGGTCCAATCAAAACAAGAGAATTTGAACATCTGTCAGCCAAGACTTAGTCAGCAATGATGTAACAATCCCAAAATGATGTAGAGTACCTGTCTGATGTAGATACAGAGCATATTGATTCCCCAACAAAAAATAATTACACAAAACAATGCATGAGATTTTCTGGTCACGAATTGTGATACTCCACCTTTTCTGTAGAGTGATACTTGCGCCAATTTCATGTTCCTATGCAGTTCTAACTTCAAGGAAACTGGCTGACGACCCATGTACATGTCAATTTGTGGTACTAGTTTAAGTTGAATTATGTCAAAAAAACAGTACCTTAAAAAATATACGAGGAAATGATTTCAATTTTTCAAATCATTTCCTCTTGTTTTTTCAGGGTGTATTTTTGAAATACACACCCATTATACACTACAAAAATACAATGATTAACTGGGCCTTATATTTGTTGTGCTGTTTTTACAACGGCAAGGGAGGGGAGGGCAATAATGAATGAATAGCAGGGATTGCATGCAATCCAGTGGTGTTCTGTGTGCAGACTGACATTTCTATGCACAAAACATACCAACTTCTACAAGGATCCTTGGAAGATCACTACGTTGAAAAAGGTGTATGGGAGATCTATTATTATGGTGCTTTCTGCATGGATTGATGTCCTGTAGAGCTGGACTTAAGCTCTTCAGAACATCCCTAAGACGTCTGCAATGTCACATATATCCTAGTTCCCTGTTGTTGTGTCACTATACTTGGGCAAAGTCAGGCAAGATAACTGACATAATTGTGATCTTCCATGAATTTTGACTGGTACACTATGACTATCTTCTAATTTGGATACTACCCTCCGAACTACCAATATTACCTACCGTACTTGGCCTAAATGCCTAACTGCATAAAAAACCAAAACCAAACATTAAATTTGGTAAGAATTTAGCTATGACTTAGCCAGGCCTTATTTAAGGTCATGCCATAATTGTTTTTCAACCAAATTTGTCACATAAGTTGGAACATCCTCAACAACAGGAATTGGCATATTATTTTGGCAATTCACGTGGCCCCATTCAGGGGATATTAAAAAGATTTGGATTTTTGGTCGTGTAGGAGTCAAAAATCGATTTGGTCAAGGAGTAAATGCCTGTCCAGACATGGCAACATTTTGAACAAATTGATTTTCTACTCCAACTTGACCAAACAACCATTTTTTTCAATATCCCCTGATTGGGGCCGTGTGAATTGCCAAAATAATATGCAAATTCTTCTTGTTTAGAGTAATCTACATTGTTGTGCCATAATTCTGTTTGATCAAAGTTTAGACAAAAAAGTTCAATTTGGGAGTTTGGTTCTGATTTGGTTTAGATTTATCCAAACAAAATATCAGGTTTTTAAACGTTTCGGCATTTAGGCCAATCACGGTAGTCACCCACTATTTGGAGAATACTTCTCAGATTTCCAACAGCCACTGCAAGCTTCATTGGAAGACAGGTGTCTTGAAAATGGAGTCTTTGTCCTAAGTAAGCATAGAAGAGGTGATAGCAGCATGATTTTGATATTCGTAATCAATCGTCGACTAGGTTATGAGTGCTACTTAACATGTTGTTTTCTACTCTAACTGCAGGGAGAATCCTGTGGTTCTCATCCACAGTCTGTCTATGGACCTTATGTGTAGTGTACAGCTAAGCATGGTTAAGTGGAGTATCATCACACCCTTGTAATTCTGTCATACAATGAAACTTTGAGGTTCGGAACATTTTTTGTCTTCGTTATGTAGCGTGTGCTGCCACACTTGTGAGACAGAGCATTTCCAAGTGAGAAACACTTTTCTCATGTTCACGTGATGTGCCCCTGAGTGATGTTTTGTCCAATAATCTGCGTCATTTTGTTTTTGTGGATGCTAATAGAATTTCAATTGTTGTTGGTGCTCGCGGTCTCTGAGCCAATGAATCTGCTTGTCTATGGCTTTTGTCTGTTTAGAGTCTATGTTTGCATTGACTACCGCCTCTACCATAGCATTATCTGTTTGTTTGGGCATTGGTGGTTGCTTGTGACCCATTTCCTGTAATATTCTTCTAATATACACTTCCTTTCTTGCCCTTTATTTACAGCGCCGCCAGTTCTGCTTCAGTTGAAGACAACATGCCGTGTTTAATGATGTAGTCTATCTTGCGGATTGCTCTGTTGTTTGGGGGAATTTCAGCATTTGTGGACATAAAGAAGTGTCTTCCTGCTTGCCTGCAAGCTTTTGGTTCACACAGATAACTTGCATCACTGTGTATTGCCAGGATCATGTCACTACTGTTGTAAGTGAGTACTGCATCTTCTTGTGTTGTAAGGTAGTCCAGAAGTTGCTTGGTGTGCTTTTGTGTGTCTGTGGTCAATTGGCGGACTGACTCGTAATGGCACTGATAGGTGACTGATAGGTGTCAGGACTGTGCTGTCTACCGCTCTGCCATAGTATAGGAATTTTCCTGCCACCTGTTGTATGAACTTCTTGTCTGCTAGATTGGCTGCGGTGGTGGTGCCTGGGAATCCTGTGTAGCATATTTCGTCTTGGCTCCAAATTTTATTGGTGCCTGCGGATATGGTTGGTTTTGTTTCTTTCCTAAGATGTGTTGGAATTGTTGAAACGCTTTCTTGATGTACCCGGGCATGTAGAGATGTACCTGCTTTTTCTGATAGTCCCAAAGCAGATGAATTCAAACACATCGTGTGCTCGTCCAGTCTGTGGTTCAGTTGGAAATGTCACCAACATGC
Source organism: Stephanocyclus meneghinianus (assembly GCA_036940045.1). Classification (NCBI taxonomy): domain Eukaryota; phylum Bacillariophyta; class Thalassiosirophyceae; order Thalassiosirales; family Thalassiosiraceae; genus Stephanocyclus; species Stephanocyclus meneghinianus. Next base: position 54 of record JALLPC010000773.1, on the reverse strand, counting down.
ACTGCAAACGAAAAACACCGGTAACCTCCCGGTACACTCGAGTGTACAGGGAGG
>JALLPC010000770.1:0-11536 GCA_036940045.1 Stephanocyclus meneghinianus | reverse complement strand
TGTACGATATGACTGCACTGTATACAAACCAGTGCTCATGCGGCGATGCAAACTTAGTGGTAAAAAACATCGGTGCGCAATATTTCAGAAATCTGTTTTTGATGTTGCACAGTCTGTCCAGTTAGGTATCCATTTCATACCAAAACAGGTCATCAGGAAATTAGGTTATACGGTCTTCTGTTTTCATCAGCATTGTGCTTGGTTTCATTTCTCTGACCTCTACACCTAACTATTTAGGCTTTATTTTGCTCTCAGTGAAAATCCATGGTGGTTGTAGAATATTGAACCTTTATCAACAGAAACCAATGGTTGAAGGGGTAGAGATCAAACTTGTCAACAACACAGATAAACAATTCTTGGGTGTATTGAGAAGGGAGCAATAAGATCTTGCTTTCATCTATGCTGGCACAATGGTTGTGGGCTAGCTGTATGAGAAGTAAGATTGTAACTTTGTTGCAAATTAAGTTGAATTTTCACAGAGAATAGAGATTTTACTGTTGAGATGTCAGGCTTCCAAAAATAAAATGCAAGTGGATTCGATTTATTACGAGACCCCCATACAGAGGTACGAATCTAATCAAGGAAATCTTCCAGATCAGCATCATCAACTTCGCCCCCTTCCTCCATTTGAACAAAAGATAAGAAATGTTGTGGCCTGTGGCATTCTGCATAAAACCTCTCTGGTGTGTCCAAACGTAGAGTATATTCCATGCCCCGGTTGTGCTTCACGCCCTGGAAGTTGTAATTCCAACCCAATCCACCTTCTGGTACCATGAAGAAGCCTTGGAAACGGTCACTGAGGAGCATTTGAACCTTTTCATAACAACTTGACGAATAGCCTTCGGCATTTGCCACTCCCCCAGCAACATTCCTGTTCTTCTTGCCCCATTCTAGACCACTGTCTGTAACTCTGTATGCTGTCAATGAACAGGAACCCTGAGTGAACGAAGTGGTTATGACTATTTCATTTTGGCCAGACCATGCTTTCTTATTATCTTCAATAATGCCTGCATGCATGATGACATCTGGAGCGGGCAACACTTGTACCCCATTTTGAATCAGCTCATGAGGTTGCGTGTGAAGCCAGCCGATTGGTTCTAACTCATCAAGAAGTTCGTGGTTAGGGAGTGCTTTCGGCAGAGTAACACTCTGGTGATTCCCAACCTGAGGGACCATTACAATACAACGCACCTCTCTAACCTGGTCATTGTCCGGGGGTGTGATTCCATAGAGATACCCAGCAATTTGTGTGCGTAAGTCAGCTATAGTGATGAATGTGCTGAGGATATTTTTTGGTAGGACATAGGTCAATCCTTCCTCCGATATGTCCTCAGATGATACATAGATATGTTTTGTACGGAGATGAAGATTGGTTGCACTAATGGCACGGACTCTCCAGTCAGTCTTGCTGTGAAAAGTTGCTGCCTCATACTGTGTTGTAGTCGTAACAACGATCTGCTCCCCATGAACATTAGTTGTTTTTGTTGTGGTTGCTGTCAGCTGAGATTGCTCTCTCGCCTGAGCTTCAATTTCAGCAACTTGTTGACGTTGCAATGAGGGAGGCGAAATTTCCATTCCAAGAATGATATCGCGGATTTCACTTTGTGTCAAACTGGATACATTTACATTGTTTTTCTTTCCATAATCTGCCAATATGAGGTCCTTCAATGCAACCTCAACTTTGATCCACTGTTCATCAGTGAGAGTGGGCCAGACATGATGGGGCTCAGTGACAACACTGCTATCAGGGCGGAGTATGATCTTGACCTTATCAACATTCACATGGAGGCCACGAAGAATCAAGATCAATCTAGAAAAAGCAGTGTAGGATGAAATGGTTTTCAGCCAATCATCATAAATGTTGAAGAGCACCATCTGTGGTTCAGTTGCACGAAGAATCAGATCACCAAACTTTTCAACTTTGAGTGCAGCCTGGAATGGAAGTTGGAGCTCAGATCCTTTCAGAACGATGTTAGGGAAGTCCAAACAATGGACTTCCAGGGGGTCCAGCATCCCTTTTCTAGTAACAATGATTTGCTTTGGCTGTTCCTCGATCGGGAGGGAACGAATAAGGGCAGCAACTTCTTCCGCTGTCTTCCATTTAGCCAACTGAGAGAGGCGCTTCTGTCCAGCCCAAACACTTGTATGAATTATCTTCAAAAATAGCTGACCAGTACGAGGGTTGAAAATGAAGATCGCCCCATTGATGGGCTTTGTTGTCAAGTTACCCTCAAAGGTTTTGTGAATTGTCACGCGGTAAACATTGGTGTCGTCAACAAACCAAATTACTTGATTACTGAAAAGCTCCCCATAATTTTGCGAACTTAGATAAGGCTCTGTGGGTTCACTGGAATATAGCTGTAGTCCTTTTCTAATGCGTTCTCTAAGGACGTACAATGCAGGATTTGCCTTAATGATTTTTGCCATGGCTTGTTGCAGGAGTGGTTTGCCTCCAGGGATGTAGTTTCCAAATCCACTGTAGAGAGAATAGGCAAGATCAATTGCAATAAGGCAGCCGGTTGGAGACGGATAGATGCTCATGTTGTCAGTTGTGTAATCCAAGAACTTAGCTCTGGAATAACGCTCTATGTCATGAGAATCAAAATCACCCCAGCGCAATTGAATATCAAGCCAGTACTTGTTGGTAGTGTTTCCTTCGTCATAATTGTCTTTCGTATCATGGAGCAAACTGGGCTTTGAAACAGGCCATTTGTAGGCAGCAAACAAGACCAAGTCAGCACAACTGCTATTCATTTTGTAGGACTTTCGCGGATGAATTGTCTCCTTCTGCACACTTTCAATTTCTAATGCATCCAACTCCTGATCAAACACTTGCACAATGTCCATTGTGATGGATTCATGGATCTTCTGCCACAAGTGTGCTCTAATCAAGGGTGAAGGAGAAAAGATTATTCGTTAGTGTTGCAAAGCATGATGCATTGGTTGGAGGAGCATACGATTTCAATGAGCACAAAAATTAAAGAAAACAGGTCTCACCGGAAGATTTGAATCAGAGAAATCTTGAGGGTGGGAATCTTCCCGTGCATGAAAATTCCCGTGAGATCAAGTTGCACTTGAAATCCAACATAGACATTTGCTCGATTGATAGTGGGAGACCACCACAAAGTAAAGCGGCGATTAGGGATTTGAGTCAGACCTGACCGTTGAGCGTTTGTCAATTTTTTGAACTTCATGCTTTCTTCGAAACCTGATGCCTTCTCCCAGAAAAGACCCTCCCAAGTTGGGAAGTAAGTCCCCTTGAATAATGTGTGCTCTAAAATACCTTCTACACCCCCCAAAGCTTGGATCATGTCAGTGCGGTAGGCATTCAAGTTCCAAAGCTTTCCATCGTGACGCTGATGCGTCCACCAAAAGGGATTGACTCGAAGCACTTGGTATTGTTTAAATATGGTGCGGACACGCCAACCTCTGTCATAAGCTAGAGTATGCCTGTCCTTGCTGAAGAGTGTGTTGATACGAGGAATGCCACGATCCCATGAATCTTCCAGATCCTCGAGAGTAAGGCGCCTATTCTGAGCATTGGCCTCCTGCCTCTTCAAAGCATATTCGGCCCAAACACGCTGAGAGTCAACAAACTCACTTTCCCAAGGTTGTAAGTACCGGAACAAATTGGGAATTAGTTGGTCTGCATCATGACTAAGTCCAGCACGGAAATGAGTAACTCCAGTATCCGTTTGCTTGCTGTACCGAAGGTCGCTCTGTGGAATAAGCACATGCCCCATTGAGAGCATTCCGAGGCCACCAAGCTCTTTCGGGCAGTAGAAGACAACAGGGGGGAAACGACTTGGCATCTTACTGTTCAAGCCAATCTTGATACGAGTCTGAATTTTGTTCTCGTTCTTGACAAGAAGATCTAGGAGCTCTTGGGTATTTAAAACAGCTTCTCTGTAGTATGTCATCAGGCCAATAAGAGCGGTGTTCCATTTATTCGCAATCTTAGTAAAGGTTGTTGCCCCACTGCTCATAAGAATTTGGCGTATTCGATTATCAAAGGCCTGCACAGCTTCCTCTTCTACTCTCAAGTGGGCCTGAGCGGTCACTTCCTTTGTCGTTTCATTTTGTAAGTTCCAAACTCCATCCTTGTGCACTGTCCCAATGGGTGCTGCCCCGCCTCTTGCAGATTTTCGAAGAGGTTGGATACGAACTTCAAACCCGACCATGTCAAAGAGCAAGTTTGGATTATCTGCACTGTAAACACTGACGAAAGAGTTGTCCCAATCAAGTGTTGTAATGCTACGGGGTAGACGGTTTTTGATATCCCAAAAGATGGCTCGTCCAAGATTGACATCTCTCTTAAGCAAGCGCATACGGCAATCCCTTGGCCAGCATGTCTTGTTGCGATAGCCGACAGCATTCTCATTGTTGGGATCAGGGTGTTCGATCAGGTAACGCTGGATAAGCTCCTTCGACTCTTCGCCGTCAAACTTAAACAGCATATAGACCTTGTCCATATAACGGGTGTACAGACGAATTGGATGGCTGATCTCTGTTTCCACATCTGCGAAAGTGAGATATTCATTAGGTCTTTGAGGTGGCCCGGCTAATTCACTTGCACGAGTCAATCCAAGGACAAGAAGATCAAGGACTAGCCCATAGTATTGCACAATAAAGGAGGCAAACTGCAATCCGCGAATGAGACCATACGAGTTAGTGTGCATCATGTCCTTGAAACTGACTGACACGTTGTTCTTTGCGGTCATGTAGTCCGCAATGTTATGATCCACAATGAGGCGAAGAAGTCTATTCAAGAGTGTCAGATCAATCTTTTCATACATCTTTTCAAATTCCGACTGCATCATCACTACACTTTCTCCACTCTCATCAGCATCCCAAACATTTTCAAGGTTATTCACACCTTGGCACCACTTGTATACCAAGAGCGGAGGTGGCTCCGAGTCGGCAGGTTTCACCCAGTTGGGAAACAAATGACGCTTATCAGCTTCATACCAAAGATATTGGTCAAGATAGGCGTCAGTGATTTTCTCCAGAGGTTCTATATTGTACACTGGAGAGAGATGAGAGTACATATCCATGAATTCGATACCAACCTCCTTGAACGTCCGCATTGTTAAAAGATGCCTTTTGATGCGGCTCAGTGCCTCGTGCGGGTTGTCGTAAGCTTGCTCGATGAGACCCAATTCTTCACGAGCGGCACTGTTGAGCCGAATTTGAAGCCCGTACCCCTCCTTGAGCCTCTCGAGAGCAAGAATGAGAAGCTTTGTGTCGTGTTTGTATGACAACGGTGGAAACGGGATAGGAGTGAACTTCCTACTTTCAAGCCAATGGACTGTTGTGGTGTAGATGGCCACAGCTTCCTCTGCGCTCACGTACGGTCCGTCTTTCAAATAGTTGTGTTGTCTCTCCTGCTCGGCCTTCAGCCATAGACGAGTCAGCCTGCCCAAGTTCTTCTTCACTACAGTCTTGTCAACTGTCCCCCCTCTTTTAATGCGCTCACGATTGTAGTGAGCAATGTTGGTCCACCAGTCAGCTTTGGCTTTGACGTAACGCAAAATCATATTCTCGATTGGTGCTGGCATGCCAGGGACCTGTGTTTAGACGCACAATTAGAAGTTTTGAGAATATAATCGTCACGAAATAACTAAGAAAGAACGACATTGAATCACCTTCCACGGAATATTTGCTTTCCAACATCTGAATGCCTCACTCAAGTGTGATAAAATGACTCGACTTTTGTTCTGTTTCACACCTTGTGGCATCATATCAAGAATGTCATGCATAACACTTGCCCGCAACTCCAAATCAAAGTGACTCTCTACTCGTTGCTTGGTTACATTCTTTGCCTGGGCCTTGGAATGCCTACCCTCAAACTGACGTGCGAGAAGATTTCCGAGCCACCGTTCGAGGAGAGGCACGATGCCTCGAAGAAAGAACAACCATACTCGCCAACTAGGAGCCCAGAAACCAGCACCTGGGCCTTTACCGACCGGGCCAGTGTTAAACCGATAATAAATGAGATGCTTGAGATCTTTGCACATACGAATCTGCCTCATTAGACGATACTTGTATCTGTACATGCCAGTGAGCTGCCCAACATGATTGAAGGTGTACTGAAGGCCGTCTGCCAGTTGATATGCATCAATGTTGCCTAGTCGGTACTGCACGTGAGAGTCCACAACAAGCTTCGTAAGTCGCAGAATTTCTCTTGTCAAGTGGAAGGCATTACCAAATCTACTCTTCTTCCTTTCTTTAGTGGTAAGAGTCTTCGTTGGTTTTAGGTTGAAGTTATAGTCGAGGTGCAAATAATTCAACTGCTTTCGGTTGATGAGCAAATTGAGCATGTTGTGCCCTTGACGACATACTTGCAAACCGACCTCAACCCAATCCAACTCCGTGCATTGAAAGAATTTCGTTGCCTTTAGGCTCTTGAAAAGAACCTTTTTGTTCTTCTTCACATTGGGGCGAGAGTGAAGTTGATTGAGCACCCAATTTTTGAGCAACTTTTGGTAAGAGACACGGACTTTCGTCGGGTAGTTCAAATCACGGGAGACACGCTCTCTCGCCCAATGACCAATCAAAGGGACATCAATTGCTCGTCGAGTCCGTCCAGATCGCATATGAAATGGCCTGGGTGCGAAGTAAAGAGAGATTCCTGGAGCTGTACGTGACGTCGCTAATGGCAAGGATGAGAGAATGGGCCGAAGGCAGGACGAAGCTTGGATTTCTTCGTCAACATTCCAGAGTGATCCGTCGGGTGAGCCGAGGGCATCCTCTTCGTCATCGAAATCATCATGCATCAACCACACATCATCTTCTTCCTCGCCATCGTAATCGTCGTCCGTCTCGCCCACCAATGGAAGCATGGCATCCTCGTTGAATTCATCTTCCTCCCCCATCACTGCATCATTTTTTCCTGATTCCAATTTGTAATCACGTTGGTCCACCCTCAGAATGGGATGCAAAGCAGATGAGAACAACTGAAAGCAACCGCCTTCGACAGCTTCATTCTCATCGTCATCGTCACCGACGTAGCAGAGCTGCGGGTGGTGGTAGCACAGAAGGTTCACTTTTCTAGGGCGAGAATTGTAAACATGAGGAAACGCAATTCTGTACTCAGACCTAATGGGAAACTGCGTGTGGTGTAAAATCAAGTTTCTGTGAGAAAGAGCATAGAGAACGATACCACAAAAAGACAACTTAATCTCACTCTGATGATGATTTTGTTAACGTCGTTGAATTCATTCCAGTCTTCCTCTTCCTTTCCTGGCACGTCACGAAACAAAGGTTCGAACTTCGGCCCCCCTGGGATGGCAATGTTCAGTGCTTTGGCGGTGAGAAACTCTGGAAGATGAAACAAGTGCTTGTGATTGGGATCTAGCAAGTGCGTGGAAACCAAAGGCGATGCTAGACGATAGAGACTTGACATGACTGGGGTGGGCAACCGCCATGTTCGATAAGAAGGTCCGTTGGTGTATCTGCCGCCTGGGACGCGAAATCCTGCCAATTCATCATTCCTGCGATGACTCTTGCCACCCCCTCCGTCTTCTTCATCACTATCTTCTTCGAATTCATCATAGTCCACCGGGTTCGACAAAGGCTTGTGGTCATACAACCAACTCGCCACAAATCTCTCCACATCATCCAATCCATCCTCCTCGTCATCGTCCATATCTTCGCTCCCGAACTCCATTCGAATAGGCTCCGGCGGCTCGACATCTAAAATATGATCCGCATAATCCAAAACAGGCTCCTCATCGTCAAACGGGGGGAATCGCATTCTCTTAAAATGTCTCCTGTCTCTCTTTTCCCTCCTCATCATAACCCAAGCAGTTCCCCACTGAGCCAAGAAAACCGGCTCAATCACCTTGGGAACCTCATTCACAAATGAAATAGCCCCAGTAACATGATACAATACGGGTACAGTCCGAACATTTTCCCATGGCATGGGCATGTTCTCCAATAACTTGAAGACTGCATGAGGAACATACTTTAATGCACCGAGGTAAACTCGCTTATCGGCCGAATACCGTTTGGAGGACATATCACCGTGATCGGCCAATATCTTACGAACATGTTCGGGGGGAAGCAATTCTTTTTGGGGTGCCGACGGCCCCGTCCCCGCCGCGTTGAGGGACGCGAAGCGACGGCGATGGGAGTAGCGTTTGTTTTGAAGTTTGGTCCATCGTTTGGATTTTTCTTCGAGGGAGAGGGGTTGTGGTGCTGTCGGAGGCGGGCGTGTGTCGGAAGGGAGCAAGGGGGGTTGCGAGAGTGTGGATTGTTGTTGCTCGAATGTTGACATCATTCCCGGCGGAGGTGGCAGCGGAACCATTCCTGGCGGGGCCTATATTGACGAGTGAGGGAGTAAATCTTTTTAGAATATTGTATAACTCGATCATTCAATGATCATCATAACAATCGCCGAATTAATAGCTCGTTGCGATGATTTTTAAGGATTCAAAGGTGTATCAAACGAGCACAATTTGGCATCTACATGCTTTCCAAACAATTCCGAATCACAAGTTCAATACAATTCAAATGAACTCACCATTCCTGGAGGAATCATTCCTGGAGGAATCATTCCCGGGGGAATCATTCCTGGGGGTACCATTCCCGGAGGCATCATTCCAGGCGGTGGAGGCGGAGGCGGGCTAAATTTGTGGAAAGCAAAAGCGAGGTCGTGAGAAGCGATCAAAACTATGTGGCATTAAAACGCTTGATTTGGCGGATGGGCGTCGAAGTGAAACAACACGACAACTCACAGGCCTCCCATCCCATTGTCAACCATCATGGTAGTTGGAGGAGCCGCCATTCCAGGAGGCGGCATCATCCCGACAGGCAACCTCATTCCAGGGGGGGGAGGTGGTGCCATCATGCCGGGAGGGATCATTCCCGGGGGAGGTGGCGGGGCATAATAGAGGTTGAATGGTTGTTGATTGTAGCCTTGGTTTTGTCCTCCTGGTGGAGGAGGAGGTGGTGGAGGTGGAGGTGGAGGTTGACCTCCGCTAGACGACGACATCGTGGTTGAGGTCGAAGATGTCACAGGCTTCGTCGGTTGTTGTGCTTTCGCAATGGGAGACTTGGGCTTTGGCGATTTTTTGCCTTCATTATGTACTACCATACTTGTCCCTCTAAAGATAGGGAACTGTGAAAATCATACATATTCCCGTAACTTTTTGCTGGGCATCATGCAAAAATTGTATGATTTCCTTGTGAAAGATATAAATAAGCCCTTTTTTATGTAAGAAATCTCTCCGCTGAAAAATGGGAGAAACTCCCTCTCACCCATGCCCTCTAAACCTGTCCCTTTCACCCTGGATATATGGGCAATTGTTCATGCCACATTGTGCTGGTAGGTAAGGTCTCATTGTCATGATACATTGCAAACATCAATTAAATTATTCTGCAGCGGCTGCGACCACCGTGTTTTCACCCCCACACCAACCAAACAATCACCCCCCCTCCTCCAGTGCCCATGTCTGGTAGCGGACATCGCCAAGGTCAAGGGGGCCAATCCGCATGAACGTGCTAGAGACGATGTTATGCCTACAGTTGCAGGGTCAGAAATCTCGACTGAACACGCTGCTGCCATTTTTGTGACAGCCAACCAAGGACTAAGCAAAAAGGTAAGAACAGAGCACAGATCTCAAATCTTTCAGTTCATTAACTTTTTGTTTGAAGAGAACCCCAGCATCTACAAGGAATGCAACATGATCATGTCCGCAGAACTTTGCAAGAATCCTAGCAATTATTTCAGTGACAAGGATGTCAGGGATCTTACCTACTTGGGCCTTGATCCAGTGTACTTACTGGCCTTCTTTTCACAAATGAGTACAAAAAACAATGTCAAGCACTGTTCTGTATCAAACATCTCCAAGTTCTATTATGCATTGAAGTTTGGCTCGAAGATCAGTAAGCGATTGATGTCTGTGCATTTTTATGCTGAAGTCGACCAATTGATGGCATGCTACAAGAGAGGGCATGCATCCGCAAAGAAGAATGGCAACACAGATGAAAAGGAGGCTGATGCTGTCATCAGCCCTCTTTTCAAGCTCCTGATGACATGAAGCATTGAAGAAAGTATTGTTTTTGCGTGGTGCTTTTGATTGCTTATGTTGCATCTCTTGGCCCATAGCATCAATTTTGATTGTTTGTTTTTGCATAATTTAAAGAGGGGAATAACTGATTCTATTGTTATAAGTATGATGAAACAAAAATGGACAAGATGGGTGAGTTTGTCCAGGACAACAGTATAAATTCCAATTCTTTGAAGAGGCAGGAACATGTGTGTGTTTTTACTGCTTTGGGTTGTTACTTGTCTATTTATTTCGAACAGCTTGAGGGTATAGAAAAGATTTTTATCTGTCCTGATTCTCAGTTTTGCACTTCAGCACAGACTTTTGCATTGCAAATTGGGGATGTTGCCAAGAGGTACTACGACAAAATCAGAAACTATGTCCGCATTTCTCACTTCAACATCCATGGACTAAGAAAGGGCAATGGCTCTCATGCCGCCTCTGCTACGACATGCCCCCTCTTGTTTCTTCAATTGCTTGCAGAGGTGAGTGGAGCATGGGAAAGATATTGGATATTTACTTTCAATTTGCTGCTGGGGTTTTACTACTTGGGCCAACTCCTGAATTTGAAGGATCCAAACACGTTGAGTTTGCTGCACCATTTCCGCATTGGGAGGATCCAAATGCCCCGGTGGTACTAGAGGCCATCCAGTTGACTTTTGGTTAAGTATTACGGTTCCATGGTGAGACAGAACTTGATTCGAAGGGTGTTTTGTTGTTGCTGCTTGCATCAATGTGCCACCATCCTCATATATGTTGGGTGTTTGCCAAAAACATCCAGGTGACCCATTCAGCAAGATTACTCTTTTAAGCAGTCCCTTCACCCTAGAGTTTAATGCTCATGTACCTGTTGTAACAGGTATTCCACCACATGTTGAACACATGCGCAACCTAGAGGAACTCAAGGAGTACTGAATTGAAATGAAGGCGGCAGTGAATACCTTCAATGAAATGATTCAAGAGTCTATTGCCGAGGCTTTTGATGAAAAGGTGAATGAAAGTGGAGGAATACATGCTGCTATCTAGGATGCATGAATCAAAGAGTTGGAGGCAACCTTGTTGGTCCGTCTAGATCAGATGTATGTAGTAGGTGCACATGGTCAAAATGAGCCACACATGGTAGTTGAAGTGTGGATGCAACCCAGGCTCCTATTGTTCCAATGGCCAATGAGTTCTACTACAAGGGACAGAAAACTTTGAATTCCCAGTGGATAAAACAAGATTAAATGGGTGGTGGATGTGGTTGTGTGGTCAGCGTCCTGCCCAGGCATATAGCCCTTTTTGTATACAGGAGGAAGTATACATTGAAGGTATCGAAAGGAGCTTAATAGAATATGCATGGGTATGTACCTACGGTAGCATCAATGACTGCTACGTACACTCAATAGCATGGTCCACCCAGAATCTATCTGACATCTCACAAGACTATGTCACTGCAACTTGCTGTAGAAGTAGGTATTGGTCCTACTTTCTTGTGACTCTCC
>JALLPC010000769.1:0-11550 GCA_036940045.1 Stephanocyclus meneghinianus | reverse complement strand
ACATGTCGTGACATGTCAGGACGACATGTCATTTGGAGGGTCTCAGCGACGTGACGTGACGCCGACAATTCCAACTAAGTCACCAACAGTTCTCTCTGTTACAATGTTTATGCTGCCGTTCTTCCACATTTGAACCAAAAACTTGCTGTCATGATAGGCCACTTTTGTGACTAGTGACAAACATTAGTCCAACAGCTTCACTATGGTATGATAACCACACCTTCTTTCCCTCCCAGTCAGCAGCTAAGTGAAAAAGGGCTTTCCAACAAGATCTCATAATTTCCGCACCACTCAACATAATAGGACGAACATTCCACCTGTAGGGATCAATATAATGGCTATTTCTCTTTAGGCTACCTTTCCGAGTTGAAGCCTTGAATCGAAGAGCACAGCAAGAAGCAGAATGACAAAAAATCAGAAACTCCCCCTTCCGATTTCGCGATGAACATCGCCCTAGAGAATTGCCTCTCTAGATAGGTTAAGAGGTACCAGATATATTATGGTAAACAACACTGAAGAACATTACAGTAAAACCCCTCCTATCGCAACCGTGCATGATTTACTATTATTTATCGAATGAATGACCAACGTTTCGCCATCTTTGGATCGTCCGCGAACAATGTCCGAGCTGCAAGCCATCCTCGCGAGACGACGTCAGTTAAACAACGACGGCGGCAGCGCAACGCAGCCGCCGTCACAGCCGCAAATGCGACAGCCGAGCCCGCAAGACCCGCCGGCCGACGACAACGGCGGGACAGTCGCCGACGTTGAACCGAAGAAGGCAGCATCCCAACCGACGCAGACGGCTTCGATGACATCTGGAGCAGCCAACACGAATACCTTTCAGCGTTCGCAGCAAAAAACGACGACCAGCCCTGGCGCGACTGATCTGCAGGAAAAATTGCGAGAAAGGAGGCTCAAGGCCATGCAAACTTTCGGCAAACACGTCAAGAACGATTTCAAGCACGCCCCTACGAATCAACAGGAGGACGCTCACGGCAACACACCCGACAATCACGCAGATACTAATTCCTACACTCGGCAGCAATCCGTGCCCCCTCGCAAATCCACATTCTTTCCACGCTCCACTCCTCATGTCGCACCGTCGAAGTCTCCCGGAGATTCTTTGAAAGTACAGAAGGATCCTGTTTCCAAATCTCCTGGGAATACATCGGTTGCAAATGTTGCCGTGGCCGAGACCATAATACTGCCTTCCAAGTCAACCGCGCTGCCGTCTGCAAGCACTGGTCACAATTCTCGCAAGCCATTCTCCTCGGGGCCGCTGAAACCCCCCGGAGATTCCTCAAAAGGGCAGCAAAATCCTCTTCCCAAATCTCCTGGAAATACGTCGGATACAAATTATGATGTGAACTGTCATGCGGGACAAGAGACCGAGGCCAAAATATTCCGTGCCAAGGCAACCAGCATTGGTCACAAATCTCTCACGCCATCCTCGCCCGGGGCACTGCCCTCTAGAAAACAACCACAACAGCAACCACCGCCGCCGCCACCACCACCGCCAAAAACAATCGATAATGAATCGCCCAACTCGCCATCCATGTTGGATTTCATGGCAGAACGATACAAGAACGAAAAAATGAAACGACACCAAAACGACGAGACACAGCCGCACAATACAGACACAACAACAACAGTAACAACCTCATCCTCCACACAACTAGAAAAAAAGAAGTCCTCCACGCCAACCTACTATCGACCGGGAATGCGTCCTCCCTCTTCGTCTATACCCTCTCGTCACAACTGGATCCCGCCCTCTCCCGAAGACGACACCACCCCCGCTTCTCCGGTGGCCAAACTTCCTCCCTCCCCCAACCGATTTCCCTCTCTATCACCCAACAACCGACAAAGCGACACGACACCCACAGAAACGAACAAGAAGGACAGACAACCGCCGCCATCGTCCACCCTTTCATCTTACATACGCGACAACGAAAACGACAATGCACCCTCCGAAGCAAGTGTGGTGGATGGATCGGTTTTTTCGGACAGTAGCAGCACGAACAATGTTCCTGAATTTATGAGAATGAAGTTGAAAAAGACTGCACCTAAGAGGGGAGATGAGGAGGAGAACAAGAGCGATGGTGGTGTTGGCGCTTTTGTTGGAAGTGGTGTCGTTACTGCAAAAACTAGTGATGGTGTCATTACTGCCAAAAGCAGCAGTGTCAGTGGTGGTGTCGTTAGTGCCAAAAGTAGTGGCGTTACTGCCAAAAGTAGTGACGTTACTGCGAAAATTAATCGTGCTGGTGTCTTTGCTTCCAAGAGCGTTGGTGGTGATGTTGTCAGTGCAAAAAGTAAAGGTGGTGGTATGGTCAGTGTCCAAAGTGGCAGCGGTGGGCGTTTCATTACCTCCAAAAGTAGTGGTGTAGGTGTAGGTGTAGGTGTAGGTGTAGGTGTAGGTGTCTTCATTGCCCAAAGCACTGGTGATGATGTCAATACTGCCAAAAATAGTGGCAGAGGTGTCATCAGTGCCAAAAGTGGTGGCGACAGTGTCATTTCTGCCAAAAGTGGTGGTGGTGATGGTGGTCGTGGTGTCTTCAGTGCCCAAAGCAGTGGTGGCGATGTCATTACTGCCAAAAGTAGTGACAGAGGTATCATCAGTGCCAAAAGTGGTGGCGACAGTGTAATTGCTGCCAATAGTGGTGATGGTGGTGGTGTCTTCAGTGCCCAAGGCAGTGGTGACGACATCATTACTGCCAAAAATAAAGGCAGAGGTATCATCAGTGCCAAAAGTGGTGGCGACAGTGTAATTGCTGCCAAAAGTGGTGGTGGTGGTGGTGTCTTCAGTGCCCAAAGCAGTGGTGACGACATCATTACTGCCAAAAATAAAGGCAGAGGTGTCATCAGTGCCAAAAGTGGTGGCGCTGGTGGTGTCATTACTGCCAAAAGTCTTGGTGGTAGTAGTGGTGGTGTCTTGAGTACCAAAAGAAGCGGTGGTGATGTCGTTACTGCCAAAAGTAGAGATGGTGATATCAATACTGCTAAGAGTAGTGGTGGTGATGTCATTACTGCCAAACGCGACGGTGACAAAGTCTGCGAAAAAGATGCAGCAAAGTCCAAGGAACCGACTGCGACAATACCACTTCCGCCAGTTCTGAGGCGATGGCGTCCTCCTGTCAAGACAAACGACAATGACGTTTCTTCTCGTGGAAGTGATATTGTAGTACCCGATAGGAATGGGCCTCCTTCCCATGGCGCATCTTGGATTCAGCAGCGGCAACTACGTCTGTTGCATGAAATCGAGGAACAACGAGGTGTCACTGGCTTCGCTAGGGGCCAGGGGCGGCAACAACATCAAGAAGACGAGGAGAAAATACACAACATATCGAAAGTAAAGAGAATGAACCAACCACAAGATCATTTATCCAGAGGGCGTACGATCTTGCCGCCGCCATCATTGGAAGAAGAATTGGTCATCAATGAGAAAGCAGACGAAGACTCCGAAAATGAGCAGATGGTGGAAAGAGGGAATGATTCAGAATCGCGGTCCACCTTTAAAATTGAACAACCGGAAACAACACGAGAAGATGCAGACGAAATCGCAAAAGAACCCTCCAACACGAGTACCATGCTTCCACTGTTTGCCAACTACAATACGGCGGTATTGGCGGCAAAAGAGGCTATTGATGCTTCCAACAGGAGTCGTGGCCGGAACAGCAGCAAACCGACATCGCAGCATATGGAACTTTCAGAGAAGCAAGCTATCGCGGAAGATCCAGAATTGACGATGGAGTTATCTCCAAAGTCTATCAAAGATATAGTCTTCTTCGACGAAGATGAACAGCCACCGTCCAATGCCGATGCCAATACGAATGCCTCCTATTCTAATGAATGCAATATATTTGATGCAAAAGAGTATGATTTTGCTCACGACACAAATGGAATCCAATTGAACAGTGCTATTTTCGGTTCATCTTTTGTTAAATCCAGCCTTGACATGTTTGCCAACAGTGATGAGGAGAAGGAGAACACAGATGTCGCGGCAGAAACTTTGCAGGGTCATGACGACTTTGGTTTTGACTCTATCCCTTTTTTTGTATCCGATCCTTTTGATCCATTTTTTGATGGTAGCATGGAGAATGACAAGACGGAACGTGGAAGCTATGGTGGGGATATGGAATCTGAACACACAGATAAAATTGGCCAAATAGCAAACTTTTTGGGGAGAACTTCAACAGAGCAAATCTTGATGGCATCCTGGTCGGAAGAAAGCCCTCGTTTCGATGCACAGTTTCAGGACGATCCTGATGCAATTGACGATCAGGAGGAGAATGTAGCGAAGTCCGATCACGAGTCTCCCCACCATGCAGATAAATTGACGGTTGAATCTGTTGATGAGCCAATGCCCCAACCTCGAAGAGACGCAGTTGATGAGTCTATACTGCAGTCACGACACCTCGATAGGCGATACGAAGAAACAGGAGCCCTCGGCACAGCTCAAAACTTGGTCGATCAGGTGATTACTTCTACGGTAGATCCATCGGAAGTCTCTGGCGACGAGAATCATACAATCGAAGCGCAACTCATACCAAACGAAGAAGATGAATATATCAAAGGTCATGAAATCGTTTTTGATGATAGTTTTGGTACTTTTCGAATGCACCCTCTAGAGATCTCTTTTGGTCCGCCCTGTGACTCACGCAGGATACCACACCCTACTCAAAATCCTCTGACTGATAATCTAATTGTTTGCCGCTGTCAAAACGGCGACTTTGTGATTGAAGAGATTGATGTCACACAGAAACGCTCACCGACTACTTTAATGTCGGTTCGTGTTCTCTCTAATGAGTCTATAACGAAGATATCTCGGTCGATTGGTGCCAGTCGTCACGTCAAAGTTGTAGGAGTATCTTCTGTGTTATCTCTTGCTGCTGGGGTGCATAGAGTCCATGGTCATATGCGAGTAAGAGTAGCAGCGCTTACTGAAGTTGTTGTGTCAGCAGGCGTTGCTGGAGTGAAGCGAGTACGAGTTGTTGCTGTGTGGAAATGGGGTTATAATCCTGGCGGTCGAGTACTTGTATCGCTTCAATCGGTATTAAGTACCAGTGGCATTGATGGTGGGACGTTTATGTACGATCCACAAACTTTGCAAGTTGCAGATGGCTTACTATTTCTCGGGGGCCACGAGATAGTTCAAGGGACAACTGAGCCAATAGTGTTTGTTGCCAAGCCTGCAGTAAGAGATGGTTGGGTGTCAGTCTGCATTGGAGACATCCCTGGGCGAGTACAAAGCACTGGCAAAACCTCGTCTGTTTCGACCCTTGCTGCAATCAATGATACCAACACATTCCTTGCGATTGGACTTACTGATGGCACTGTTAGCATTTGGACGTACGATCGTGCAGTTCGAACGAACAGAATCTCTGCCCAGATTAGGGGAAAGGAACGCGAAAATCAATCATCACTATTACAATTGTTATGTCGTATGAATGGAGAGATTGATGTTGCTAGTCTGAGTGACTATGAATGTTTATGGAAAAATGATGAATTTTCATCTGCAGGTCGTTCTAGTTTATCGGAAAATTGGGATGAACGCTCATTGTGTCTTTCATGGATTCAACCGTGCTCGTCGGGAATTGCATCACTTCCTCTTTTGGCAGTTGCGTTTAGGAGTGGAGTCGCAGTTTACCATGTGTCAACGAATCAACATGATGTATCATCATCAGAGAGTATTAAACATCAACACGAGGGCACTTCAGAGGCTCGTTCACTGCTATCGTATTCTTCTGTAGATATAATTGCACCGCTGGCGAAGGCGAAGTATTCTACTTCGACAAATTCCGCTAGCCTTGCCAAAGTAACATGGTTTGACCTCGGGCCGCGGTCACCTCCGTGTCTTTCCATATTTCTGAATGAGACGAGTACTTCCAAGTTGAATCTTTGTGTGATTGACATTCCATGGTATGGGAGCACAGAAATAATTAGCTTGAAATCATCTCCGTCACATCGCTCCATGGGGGTTTTATCTCAGTTGACCTTAGACCACATCAAAGATGACGCATGTATTGTATCCTTGTCTCGACTTGGAGCGATAGGGTGCTACCATGCGGGGAGATTGTGCGCCTATCAGCCAATACTTTCGTCATGTTCAAACAACGCGGGAATAACATCTCCTTTCATGGTAGATGGATACTTCTCTTCATTACATCGCCCCGTTTGTTCTGCATCATTGGGTCTTCATACCGACGGCTCTGTTTATTCTGATAAAAGGCCGAACCTGGTCAAATCTGTTTATCAAGATACAGTTTTGACTGTCTTTTCTATGAACACCTGTAGCAAAATTCGTGTTTCCAATGCATCAAAGATGCAAAATTGGACTATTCCATCACAACGCAATTGGTTGTTGATTTCTGCCCCAGGTGACAGACCTATTGGATCTCTTGTACAAGATGAAACGGATGACAATTTTGACATATCTTATCAGCGTAATGCAGAGCGAAGTGGTGCTGTTTCTGATGTAGTTTGTGAGCTGACTTGTGGCGAAAACCCTGTATCTGGTCTTATTCCTGAGCGTATAGTGAGGGAAGATGGAGGGCGTCGTGTTGCAGTATTATTTTTGTCAAGCTATTTCGGGAACAACGCAACTGATGCACAATCTAGACCTAGACGGCGAACGCACACACGAGCATCAACTGATCCAGTTGCATATGCCATCTTAGACATTGATGAAATAATGAAGAATCGCTCATCGTCTTCTTTCACCCTTCGTCATGCTCGTGATGTTGCTTTTCTACCAACATCTCAAATGGAAGGGGGGTTTTATTGTTCGTCACTTGTAGTTTTAGATTCAGACGGGTCAGGCTTATCGGTTACAACTGTCATCTGTTCTCGATCGCAAAAAGATGGCATTACAGAAAAAGTTATCGAGTCGGAAGATAAGTGCCTGTTGCACTACGAGGGCATTGAGGGGCGACGCGTTTTCACTTTGCTCAATGGCGACCACCCCCAACTTCTTTTGGCAGGTGAAAGCACTGTTGTTGGGCGCCCTTGTCTTATTGTCGCGCAGCATGAATTGGAAAGAGACGCGTACTCAAATACGTTTGCTCTTATCGAAGCTGATTCTTTGGGGAATAGACTTTGGTTGAAGACAGGAGAAGAAGTAATATGTGTCCGTGAACTCCCCAAACACCCCGAAGCAGTCCACGCTCACATAGCAGTTGCCACTCAACAAAGAGTTATGATCGTTACTGCTGAAGGCTCATTGTCAATAGTCGCGGAAGTCAACGCGTGTCTTACAAGCCCTTCATTGTCGCCACTTGGATCACACTGTGTCGCATTCAGCGCCTCATCTACTCCATTTTCTGGTGGGGAATCATGTATAATGTACCTCTCCTGTCTTCACGGTGTGCATGGGCACGGCGTTATCTTATCTTTGCCAACTCAGCGAAGTGGACCATACAATATTCTGTTGACAGCGTTACGCCCAGATAGATTGGTGTATTTCGTGTCTCACGGGGGTGTAAGACTGACACACGAGGATGGTGATGCAGAAGATAAGTTTGACATTCCGATTCCAATCACCCGGCCTATTTTATTACTCGAGCCACTTCTTGCTAATGCTCTTTGTCAAGATAGAGCTTGTGGTGCAAACGCTTTGAAAAATGACATGGTTCAGCAATCGCTCCGCCTGGTGATCGAAAAATTTGGAAGAAAGCATACCTCTTTTCCACACGGCGATAACGAAGGCATAGGATCTGTCGGTGTAGGCATCACATCAAAAGCGTACAACATGCTGGTGCAGCATGAATGCCACCAAGCAGCATTACTTCTGCGTGGAAACGGACAATGGATGACTACTCAGATGAGGCTTATGTCTCCCTGGGTTTCCATGATGTCGACGCTCATGCCTGCAAGTGACACCGAAGTTAGTATCTCCCCAAAACCTAACAACCCTTCGGTCATGCACACCGAGAAACTGGCCTACTCTGTTGCAGAAAGTGAATCTTTTGTTGATGTGATCAGAATGCTCAATTTGGCAAGCTCTCAATCATCGGAAGATGTCTTAAGGCAACTAATGTTGTCTCTCAATGCTCAGTCTTTCCCTGGTGCTCAGTCTCTGTTATTAAACAATAGCGCTGTTGCGATAGGTACGTCAAATTACGATGAGCTTCTATCGCTTGTAACTTGGAGATTAGCGAACGGTGCCGAAAAAGTGGGTAAATTGAATGTTTCACAGCTGGCTCCGGACGCTCAAATATCTTGGCCAAAGCCATCCCATCGTCGTGTGATAGACACGGATATTCTTGAAGCATCTTCAACCGAAAAAAGGACGACTCTGAAGGTAAATTATTCAATCAAAGAAGGTCGACATGTTTGGTGCATCGGCCCTTTTGGTAGACCAGAGAAATTGTTCCGCCTTGAATCGTTTGAGGATTGGTTTGGACGTTGTTTGCCGACAGTCTTAGGTAATGAAGGCGTCGCGCTTGCTGCAGGTACAGGTGAACAAACACTCGCAAACATCCTGTCCGCTGCTGCGCTCGAAGAAGCTGCAGAACAACCAACAATTGTCCTAGAACACGAACATGATAGCCTCACAGACCGGAGGAAGAATTGGGTTGAAGGGGTCGGCGAAGAGCACCTTGACGAGGACAATCTTTCACTATACATCAGGTTTTCAGAAGGAGCCGACGAAGATAACAAATGGAAATTTGATGGCTTTTCTGACCTTTCCAATCATGGACATAAGCTTCACTTGTATGGGTCGGAATTTGCCACGCTTGAAGCCACAACTTCTAGTGTCGACGAAGGAGAACAAGGGAAAGTGCAATTACTTTACGACCTTGTTTTTAATGAAGGTGCACCGAGAGACGTCGCAACAGGAGTTTTGGTTCACGTCGTTCGTGGGAGCAGCCTTGACATTGGAATGCTCCACACGCCCAAAAACAAGTCAAGGCAAAAGTCTACAATTGAATTCTGGTATCACCTACCCCAGTCTCATCTTCTTAATGGAGAAATCATACTGGCGCGGAGGTCTTTATTTTACGAGGACAGTGGGGACGCCTCGACAGTTTGTCTGCCAGATGAAAAGCACAACACGCTTTGGGAGCTTGCTCTACTGCCAACTGGGTTATTAGAACTTCGCACCGGTGCTGGTTCTGTTGTTACGTCGGCCCCATCTTTAGATGGGGGCGAAGAGAATGCATCAAGTGGTATTGTGTCGTGGGAAAGAGAAGATGGTGGAGGGGGGTGGAATCATGTATGCTTGTTGTTTTCAGCGCAGTCAAAATCTTCCCCCACCGAGTTTTCTGCATCAATCCTTATGAATGGAGTGAAAGTAGTATCTTCAGCTTCACTGTTTGTTAACCCACTGGAAGCTAAACTACTTCGTGCTATAAATGAAAGCGACTTAGAAGATGCCATGGAGAGGTCTGTGCTCGTATTTGGAATAGGACCGTCTCAGGGGTTCCGAATTACTGACATCCGCGTCTGGGCCTGTCTAAGAGAGGAAGAAGATATAAAATTGATGATGTACGAACATCTGCGACATGCCGAAATGAAAAAGAAACTGAAGGTCAATATTCGAAATGGGCCGAAGAAGTCAGTCTTGCCAGCTCTTCCCACCTTACCCTTCTCTCAAGCTGACAACAGGAGAAGTAGCCCAATGAATCCCCCCAACAACACTAGCCAATGCCGACAGGATGAAGCAGCTTTTGGTTCTGACGGATTTTTGCCAGATTTTACGAATTTTGCTTGGAGCGAAGCAAGTGATCGCACCAACGATAAAGTGGGTGAAAGTTCCAGCACATCTAACCCTGTACCTCTTTTGACGCAGCATAAAGAACCAATTACTACTCACAGCCGAAAGACAGATCCTCCAGCAGATCCCTCTTTTGTAGTCACAATATCGGACCTACTCTCAACTAAAGTCAGAAAGAGTGCATCATCAGCGATCATGCGCGGTCCACCAGCTGCGCGACATTTCGGTGGGAACCGCGGAGGACTTTTGTGTAGTCACAAAAGACAAGGTGTTGGCCCAATAGCAATATGCGGATCAGATAAATCAATTGTGTTTTATCACGATATAGACCCCCCTGCTAAGACATATCCTATTGGAGCATCAGGAGCTATACTATCTGACAAAATAGATGAAACTCAAAGCGAGTACATGTGTTGTTTTCTTGCAAAAGAAAAGCGGATGGTTGTCTTTGAGTTAGCACTTAAAGCTGTTGTAGTAGAGCTGCAGATGAAGACCAAACTAAACTTCTGGCGCTATCTTCCACCTGAGGCTGACGGAGGTGTTCTCATTTTCATGCTAATAACCCCAATTGGCGGCTTTCATTGGAAACCCCTCGACGACTCGCCCCGGCCTCGTCAGGTATGGAAAAGAGGCTCTGAATTGGAGTCTAAAAAGATTCTTGCATACGAAGAGGGAGGGACCTGCGGTCGAGAGAAATCTGTAAGGTCAACAGTTGCTCTCATTTTGGCATCTGAAGCCACGTCAGGGGCAGCCGTTGAAGCATATTGTATTTCAATGGATAACGAATCCTGTCGTCTGTGCATATCACCCAATGTGCTTGGTGCTGCATTATACCAGCATCCTATGCCTGTCTTAGGTCGCTTCATTCCTTATGTTGTATATGTTCTTGAAGATGAGGCATGTCAGTTTCACTTGAATTTGCAGGAATTGCATGAGGAGAAAAATATGTTTAACGATGTAACACTCGTCCTCGGTGACGTCAAAGACTCTGTGCTTTTGGATGTTCATGATGTGTCCTTTGATGCCCCACCATTATCAATGGGATCCTCGCCGGAAGCACTGTGCTGCTGCCATGATAACTTTATTGTCGCCATCATGAGAAAACAAGGTTTAGCTTTTGCTTACAATTTTACATGTGGCAACCTTTCACTTGTGGGGCGAATAATGCTTGGTCACTATGTTGTCGATGCAGCCATACGGTCTGGAAACTCAGACAACGAGGTAGAATTGGTTATTTTACTCTGTGATTCAGATGATTCGAAAGATGGTCGAGTTGCCATTGTAACAATTTCATGAGATTGATCAAAACGGCCAATATGTTAATAGTTCTGTGACTTCTCTTGTATATGTTTTGGTGTCAAGACTGGTTCGTGACATTATAAAATTCATAACATGCACTGGGATTTCCATAAACACACACTTTGCTCTCAATTTTGCTGTACCATATTATTATTCCGAGGGCTGTGAAATGTAACAGAATGTAACACATCTTTAACTATTGGCTCCCTACCATAATTCATCTATCTGTTCAAATGCCCAAATAACCAAATATTTGGAAGCGCCAAATCAGTTTCAAATATGTTCCAAACCTCAATTTCTGTGTTTTTTGCCTAAATGTTGGAAAAACAGCGGTTTGTCCGGACATGGCTTATTTTGTCCAAACTTTGGTTCTACTCCGAATTCGCTCCAAATATTCAAAGATGCACCGACGATAGCCATTCATTTTTGATCAGGATGACGGGCAGATGAGAGCAGCGTATCGAATCCTGTAGCATGCCATATTCTTAGGAAAGATTGAGACATGAAATATAATCCCGCCATATTTTTTGTCCCGA
>JALLPC010000768.1:0-16082 GCA_036940045.1 Stephanocyclus meneghinianus | reverse complement strand
AGCAGACATCAAGCCAGTTTCAAAAGGGCAAGCTGTCAAGAAGTTTGGGTTGACTTAAGGGCATAGCTACATAAAGTCAGCCAAAATTATTCATTCTAGGTTCTTGTATACACAACATACACTGTTTGCAAGAATATCACTGCCATTGTAGATATCCTAAAAGACTGTCAAGGCAAATTTCAAGAAATACCACCATAGCAAGCTCCAGTAAGATACTATGGCCACGAAAAACCGTGTTCAGAGTCGGTTGGTTTCATTTTTCAAATTTATCGGTTCTTGTAAACAACAGATTATGATCAAGGAGACATCATGACTCATGCCCCGTGAATTATTGTACAATCATGTCTAAGGGTAGTGCATGCGTTTGGTAACGCCGCCATCAACAGTGAATTCTTGACAGGTTATGAATCCACTTTTTTCATCATCTGCCAAAAATGCGACAAGATGTGCTACATCGCGAGGTTTTCCAATCCTCCCTGTTGTGTGCCAGCCGTGATCTTCATTCGAAGGAACATATCCACCGTTACAGGAATCTTCCGTATCAATCCAACCCGGCAGAATGACATTAACGCGAGCTAACCCTGCCATTGATTGCCCCTGAGAATGAGTAAGTCCTATCAAACCGGCTTTGGCCGATGCGTACCCTTCTTGACTGTAAGAAGGTCCGAATTCAGATGCCAGAGCACGTGTACTGGATATGTGAATGACACTTGCACTAGGTTTGCTCAACAGAGGGGTCACACCTGGATAGGGTGGAGGAAAATATTGCCTACAAACCTCTGTGACGAAGAATGCTGAACGCAAGTTGTTTTGAATATACTTGTCATAGTCTTCTAAACGTGCATTCAACCTTGACAATGCCTGCTCTTCGGCAGTTTCTGAATTGTCCGTGTGCACAATGGCTTTTTCGGGCATGTAAGGATTCGATAACCCGGCGTTATTCACGACCACATTGATCTCTGTATGCCCTAATTCATCCAATGCAGACTTTAACTGTTTTTGTAAAGTTATTGGGTCAGAATCGACTCGACACATTCGTGAACGAAATCGATGGGGGTATTTCGTCGGGAGCCATGAGGAGGCATCAAGTGGATTTAGGTCTAACCCGATGACTGCGAGGCCCCCTTCGAGCAAAACGTCACAAATGGCATGGCCGATGCCTGTGCATCTAGCAATTCCGGTAACAACGGCAAGCTTCATCGCTTTGCTTGCACCGATTCCATAAGCATCACGAGTTGTCAAGAGTTGTATGGTGCGCGTTTTTCAATTTTGACACGAGGTGGAACTGCAGCATTCAGGCATACCACACCTTTCGATAAGGAAAGTAAGATATTTCTCTGACACAATAGACAGAATGAGAGATAGACTCAACAATGATATTTAATGACAGGTAGACCGAGAACACCACCTGTAGACCACTAGTACAATACCACATATCAGCAAGTCGACGGTAGCATCACCTGACATCACCATCTGTCACCAATTACCAGCATTCACCGCGATGTCCATGCCAAACTCCTCAAAGTCTTCATCATCACATCCCAACATATCTCCCCGTAATATAGTCTGTTGCCCCACTATTTGCCACCGTAACAACCCATCTGCTGCGGGAGGCGAGAGCTAGGTCGCCATGCTTTATGCATGTAATCATAGACGAATATCGCCACTGAGACTTCCAACTCTCGTCATGAGTCGTTGTATCTCTTCTCGGTCTTGGTGCCCCGAAGATTACTGCACTAAGGTGGAGTCATTTTTAAAACAGTTTTACAACCAGCACCCTCACATCGGCGAGTCTCATGGGCTGTCTCATGTCATGGCCGTGCACGATCATGCCGTGAAAGCGATTGAAAGCCATCGTTCGGATTCTTACACGAAGCAAACACCCATACCAGTAATTTCAGACATGACAGCGGCAGAAATCAGAGTTGCTGCATTGCTTCATGATGTCGACGATAAGAAGTATTTTCCTCTGAGTGGGAGTAATTGTGCGGAACAATTTCCCAATGCACGAATGATTTCGGAATCTGCAGGACTTCCATCTTCAAGGTAAACCGCATTCAGTTCCGTTGCCTGTACAGTATACATGCCTTGCGCTAGAACATTGACATTGAACATAAATTCCTAACACTTCTTATGACTGACAGCATAGAACGCATACTGAAAATGATATCATGGGTTGGCTGCAAAGAAAATGGAAATAATATTCCTCCTGAAATAGAACCGAAATCAAATCAACAGTCTTTGGCGCCAACAGCTTACAATCAACAATACCACTTCCTTATACCGAGATGGTCAGACCGTCTCGAGGCAGTAGGATCTATCGGAGTGGTGCGATGCTATCAATACAACAGAGAAACTGGAGCTCCGCTTTGGAAAGATCATGATTTATACGATTCCCCTCGTCCCAATTGCGAAGAAGAAGTATGGCAGTTCGCTACTCCTGACAGATTTGAGTCTTATTTACAGAGGGAACGCGATGGGAACGATGAAAAAAACAGAGACAGCAGCAGCAGCATGATCTCTCATTATTATGATAAACTGTTGCATGTTGCAAGGCCGCCACCAGAAATTGTGAGAAATACATACCTGGAAGATAAGGCTCAAGAGTCGTCTAAGGAGTTACTCGAGGTTTGCTTGAGGTTTGGAAAGACAGGAGCAGTTGACGAAGATTATATTCTTAATTTGGAGAAGACTTTGTTCTTACAAAAACAATAACCCATAAAACAGTTTGTCATTGCTCTCTTCCACAGAAACATGTAATTCAATAAAGAGACGTGGCTACATTTTGAACCTACTTCTTCCTCGCAAGGATGAACAAACACGGAGTGAAGACTCCTTTCCTTCCTCCTTCCACGAGATCAAGTGCAGCGGCATTCAGCAATGCACTTACACGAGCCGAACCTTTGGGTGCAATCTTGAAAAACTCCAAACAGGAAACTAATGCATGTGTGCAGGTTCTTCCTAAACGAGTCATTCTGAAGCCTTTCAGAGTGAATGACCCGTTGAGGGTATAGTACCATGGGATCTCATACTCGGAATTAACTCCTTTGTTGGCATCAAACACGTCCACAACTTCAAAGCCCGAAGCTTCCAAATCGCCAACAATTGTCTCTATTGTTACTAATGTCGGGAGACCATTTCCAACTTCAATACCCTCTTTGATTCGGATGTGGTCAGGACTTCTAGCATTGTAACCAGGCAAGAGCGCCCAATCGTTGGCCGCAAACAAACCTCCCCTTTTAAGACAGTGGTTGATCCCTCTGAAGCATGTCCTTCTATCCGGTGAGTGACAAGTAGCTTCAATTGCATATGCGGCATCAAAGGTTTCTGCCTCAAACTGACCAGGGAGGTTTTGAAAGTCTCCTTGGAATATGCGACATTTGTCGCCAAATCCCTTCTGATCACAGTACTGATTACCGACGCGCACTTGATATTGATTGATAGTTACTCCTGTAATATCGGCACCTGTTAATTGATGAATATTGCGCATTGGACCTCCAACTCCGCATCCGACATCAAGGACTTTAGAACCGGGCTGAATATTGGCACGAAGAGCTATGTAATGTTCGGCTCGAATGATTGATTCATTAAACGACTCCCCTTTCTTTCTAGGTGCGAAATGAAAAGACTTACGACAGGGTCAAGTAACAAGTCAATACACAGATTAGTAAAGCGGTCAATCATAAAACACCAGGCTGTCAGTGTGTTGATCGTTATCTTTATCATGACGTCACATACCTGACCCCACCCCCACTCATAAAAGTCTGTCACCAAATCATAAAAGTTGTTCACCATCTTCTGGTACTCCTTGGCTCTCTTCTGGATACTGTTGCCGGTACTTGTCTTACCCGTTTCTCTCCTTGCACCCGCAAACAATTTTTCATAACGCATAATTGAATCTCTTACGCCACCTCTGCTCAAGACCGAATCAGGATTTGACAAAAGAGACGCAGCATCATAGACGGTTCGGAAAGTCTTGTTGTGCACGTCACGTTTGAAGGTTGAGAAAATGCTAGTGATGATAGCACGTAAGAGGATGAGGAGAGCGAGGACTCCAAGAATTAGAGGGTGTCCAGTAGTTTGACTGAAGCTCGCTTTGGCCGTGTACAGCAATGCTGTACTTAGGATGATGTGTTGCCCAGATGTTTGATTGAGACTTGCTTTTGCGAAATCCAGCATACTGTCATCTATTTCACTATTCTGTGAATTTATCGTTAATGGAGTGTATTTCAATGCAGATGTTACGTTTATGATCACTAGGCTATCACTATTGACAGACTATTGACGTGCACAGCATGAGAACGCATCTGACTCGTGAAGTCATCGCTCCCCTCGGATGATTGCTTCGATTGATCTCTCCTTGTATCAGAAACCCAAAGCGAGAAAATAATGCGTTCGAACAAAAACGAACCCGATAGGGGTTCTCATTATTATGTCTCTCACAGCAACCATCAAAATCATACAATTTCCCGCGATTTTCAACTAGTCATCATACAAATTCTGTATGATTTTGACGAGTCCGAGAAAAGTGCGAACTACGAATGCCCCCGTGTTATTTTTGTGTGTTGATGTGCGACACATCAATATCATACATAGATTGTATGATTTCACACAATCCCCCACATGCCCTGTAACGAGAAATTCTCGGCTTAAAATGGCCAGTCTAATGGCAACAGTACATCACAATGTACCATATCGTACTACACCCCCACACCCACAAACATACCGTACCATACGTATTATATTTAAAGTAATAGGTATTATAATATTTTAAGTTTTATAACATTATAAGTATTATATTGTTATAAGTATTATATTACAAGTATTACATGATATTAATTATATCATACTACTATTTCCTTACCCCCCCACCCCTCTGCCTCTGTACATAATTATCACAGATGAATCTTCTGCCCCCAATACATCACCAGTGCCAACACAGCATTGCCATAGCTGTGAAATAATCTCCCATCAGTTACAACAGTGAACCATTCCATCTGTCTACAATATTTCACTTATGCCATCCTTGTGCAATCATATTTGAGGGAGAGCAACTGCATCTAACTCCATACCACTGATTAGGACAAGGGACATGTGCAGCTGCTACCACAGACATGGTTGGGCAGTGACAAGATACCTCTCAAGTCTGTCCTCACAGTTCCCATGAACATAAGGCTAACATCCCATTCCTTTTTTTACTGTACACTTTTCATCAAACCATTAGATTCTCCATCATTAAAATGTTTCATCTGATTCATACAAGGGTGACTATGTCAGCTTCCTGAGATCCTCCAATGAATGTTATGGTGCAAGATCAAGTAACATCATAATTTAAATCAGAGCATATTAGGACAAGGTGAGAATCTGCTTCCCTTCCATTTGTTACGTGTATATTACTTGGTAGCATTACATTTTAACTTAATTCTTACCTGCCATCTACACCATCATTGATTCTCTGCCCACTTGAATCTGAAGATACCCATACCAATGACCTGATGAAAATGGTGACATCAATCTGTGCCTTTGATCAAGGTGAGGTTTGTCATCCTTCCCATTTGTTTTATCGGAAGCTCACCACTGTAATAGTGTTCACTTAAACTGGACTATTGCATCCATGCCATCATCAAAATCTCTGTCATTGGAATCAATCTGATGATACCCCTTCCAAGGATCCAATTCAAACAATACAATCACTCAGAGTCCATGATTAAAAGATGAGATTTTCACATAGCACAACATTTTGACCACCCCATCCAAATCATTATGCAACACCCATGATTGCAAGGTGAGAGAGATGATAAACAATGAATGTTCTAATTACTGCCTACCTTCCCATTCATAAAAATCCTGCCTCAAATGGAGTCTCTATATGGAGATTGAAAAGCATGGTAATTCTAAGGACATGGTCAATCTTCCAAAAGCAACAGGGAAGAATCGAAGCAGATGAGAAGAAGCAGCTTTTCTGCTAGGGTCAGAATGCAGGGTAATCTTGACAGAGATGCATTGGCTGGTGCTTTAGAGGGTGCGTCTGTTTGAAATGATAATGCAGTGTTTTAGTCTTTGTTTTTCATTTTTTTCTTGCTTCACAGAATGAAATTTGATTCATGGAAGTTTGCTCCCTCTCCTGGAGGTGTTAAGAGTTAGCTTGTTTCCAAGCCCACAATAATTGTTAAAATGTTCTGTGATATGGAGAGAGAGGCAGTAACTGATGCTTTTGAGGGTGCCTTTAGTGGAGTTTAGTGTTTGATTTTTTTTCCTTGAACTAGTAATTAAAAAGTCTGTGTATTATTATTAGGAGCCTTCAATTTTTCATGGGTAATATCTTGGAATGTTTTATTATGACATAGTATGTCCTAGCAACACATACTCATTTAATAACGTATTATTAAAAAAACTATGTTTTTATGATGGCAATATCTTAGGATTTTTGTAGGGTTTTGCACCCTCCCCCCTCTCAGGGGTTAAGGGGTAGGTTGGTCTCAGGCTCAAAAATAATAAGATGGATTTTTTCTCCCCAAGACTTTTTTCTATGAGATTATAACAACCTTGTTCATGTACTTAGTAAGTGTTGGCATTATTATTACATTCTGATTTTTTATAGGAAATATCTTGGATATTTTTTATACTGAAAGAAGTATGACCTTGCGACACATACTCATAACACGAAGTACTGACAGAGAAAAGGTATTTCATAAATGGTAGTATCTTTCGATTTTTTTTATCACGTACATTACATGACCTCTAAGTGCTATCGCGTCTTTCATATCAATTAACGACACGTTTATTATGTTTTACAGGTATTTCATCATACAAACTTTGTATGATTTTGACATTGGTATATCAGGACAAAACAACATCATCCCATAAAAACATCACACATCTGTATTGTACCACAAAACCTTTCATTTCAACACCCGTCCGCCCTGCGCCACCTGCAATGGGCAGACTCTCCCGCGACAAACGCGACGTCTTCTATCGCCGCGCCAAAGAAACTGGATATCGAGCTCGCAGCGCTTTCAAACTGCTCCAAATTGATGCCGAGTTTGATTTGTTTGGAAGGCGGCAGCAGGCTGACGTCGATGTTGATGATGTTGACGATGACGTTGCGGATGTTGATGTTGATGCACTTGCCACCTCCACAGACATTCATGTTCCCGCCATTGTCAGCGAGATTTCCATCAATAAGCACAGGCAAAGAACCAATCTGAAAGTTCGTCGAGCGGTCGATCTCTGTGCCGCCCCGGGAGGGTGGAGCCAGGTTCTCGTGGAATGTCTTCGTCGCTCCAACGATGTGTCTTGCGCTGCGAACGATTGTACAGCCGTCA
Source organism: Stephanocyclus meneghinianus (assembly GCA_036940045.1). Classification (NCBI taxonomy): domain Eukaryota; phylum Bacillariophyta; class Thalassiosirophyceae; order Thalassiosirales; family Thalassiosiraceae; genus Stephanocyclus; species Stephanocyclus meneghinianus. The sequence continues at coordinate 8,757 of JALLPC010000768.1, read as the reverse complement.
ATCATAGTGCAACTTGCGCTAACAGTTCGTCCACCGAGAGCAAAGAGAACGCATCTCCGCCTCAAATAGTCGCCGTGGACCTCTGGCCCATGGAGCCCATAGAGGGTGTAGATATTATAAGAGGAGATATAACGTCGTTGGATACCGCTAGGCAGATTATTGATTGCTTTTCGGGGAGAAGAGCAGAGGTCAGTGTTATTGCCGACTGAGTTGTTTTATTCTTTCATCTATGTATTTTGCTTGTTTGAATGAGTTTGTGAAAGTACAATAAAAAAGTCAGCAATGCATCTGTTGTTAGCTTTGCCGTCCTCCACTATTGTTCATCTCAATCAGTGGCCTTTCCGGTGTAGTCTCTAATCATTGGCATCTGCGAGTCTGGTTAGGTATTTCTTCTGGAATGGTTCTCGTGAACAGGGCGACCAAATTTTCAAGTGATTGACTGGTGTCTGTCTATTTTTACCTTTCTTGATGCTAGTCATTGTAAGTGTTGTTTGTGTGTCCCTGGACAAAAGTTTTCTTGTTGCTTAAATAGTGAACGATAAATCCAGTGTCAGTGATATCCCAAGGGGATCCATCTCGTGCTTTTTCCTATTTTTTTCCTCATTCTTCCATTGCTTCATCATCTGCCACGAAAATCACATCTCAACAGCTCGTGGTCTGCGACGGAGCCCCCGATGTAACTGGCCTCCATTCTTTTGACTCTTACATCCAGCACCAGCTTCTCATGGCCGCTGTGAACATCACGACACATATCCTCTGCAGGGGTGGGACGTTTGTGGCAAAAATATTCCGAACTCGCGAAGTAGGCCTCGTGTACACTCAATTGCAATTGCTTTTTGAGGACGTTTGTTGTGCTAAACCCACGGCGAGTCGAAATGCGAGTATAGAGTCATTCGTGGTATGCCGAGGTTTTGGGTATGGGAGGTTAGAGATGAACAAGTGTTTAAACTTGGTGCTGGAAGGTGGTTGGGATGAAGAATTTAGTGGAATGGGCGGATTGAGAGAATATCCTGGACAAGAGGTAGTCCCGTCCACTGTCACCTTTGTGTCTTGTGATAAGCTAGAGGGGCTTGACCCAGGAGGCTTTGTTTTTTTGGATTCAGACAAGTCTTACCCATTGGAAGATAAGAGTGGTGGGGACGAACTAAAAGTGAAAGCATTGGCGCCATTGGCACCCCCTATCCAACCTCCTTATGAAATGGGTATGGCAAAATTGAAGGAATCGAAGGCTCCAAAGAAATTCTGAGTAGTCCTATCTAGGTAAGCAACCATTTTGTTAACGAATCTATCAACGAAGCACAAGGCACACAATAAGTTGAAAACTGGCGGGTGCAAGCCACCGTTTACAACCCAGTTTTCATCTTTGTTGATATTCTATTGTGCAACAAGAACGCGTCTGCCTTGCCCTTGGATATGACACGCAAGATTTATGTCCAAGCTTTATGCTAGATCCACACTGTTACATAATTTCCATTAGTATTGTTGGCAATTGCGAGAACATATCTAACATATTTTTGTTGTCGTTATGATTTTAGAAATCTTCAGGTCTCTTTTTGTCCGCTCTTGGCGGTGGGAATGTTATTGCTGCACTGAGCACAAAAAGGAGATGCCTACAAACATCATTTTGTTCGGTTGTTGCGTGAGTGTTGTTCAAGTCTCTTTCTCGAGGCGGATCGCCATTACCTTGAAAAGTGACTTCTGCAGACGAACGTTTCTTCTGAAACACATCTCCGAGAACATCTCCTTTGGCCAGACGTGATTTGTGCTTGTCTAAGAATACCCGATTCTTCATTCCCACAGGCAGCATGCTGCAAAGGAGTTTGTTCGATTCAGACTCAACCAAACAGACCTCATGCCCGAGCTCGTTTGACGCCAAGGTTACTTTAGCTTCGACGTCCTTCGTAAGGTCAAATGTAATGCACTTGGCAAGTAGGTTCGGCTTTGTCTCTCCTTTCCTGTGCTTTGATTTTGATCCGAAAACATGCAAAAGTGGCATATCATCTAGCAAAACAATATAGCGAAAGTCGCAGCGCATTGTGCAGAGTGAGATTTCACTCCAAGAAACGCTTTGGCGGAATGCTACCCATCCTTGAATGAGACATTTCCCGGTGCGACCACTCTTTCTCAGTGCCTTCATGAAAGAAATGCTCTTCTGCATGTAGGCCTGTTGCCTTGAATATCCTTCTTTGGTCAGTTGTTGTGGAAGAGACTGCTTCGGCCCGTCCACTTCGGCATCCTTATTCATGTCATTTTTTGTCTTCGGTACTGAGGCTTGAATCGTCTCGATCACTTTTCCTCCAATCTCCGGGAAATATTGTCTTCTTTGGTCGTCCGTCTCTCTTGAGACGTCGCCAAACATATTGACTTCACCACTGGCTTCAACTTTGCTTGCACCACGTAGTTCTTCGTGTACTTCCTGGCCGTCATCATAGATAAGCCTTTTCTGGACGTTGTTCGTTAACGGGGATTTTGACTTCGTGCTCATTTCTGACTTGCGCCCTTCTGCATTTATCATTAAACTAAATCCGTCCTCCGACTCTATTGGGCTCACATCATCTTCCGAGTTTTCTCGTTTCTCACACGTCACTTCTCCTATGGTGTTCCTAAACAACTCAGAGTTGAGCCTAGGCCTTACAGCTGGGGTTTTGAATGCAGAACAATTGGCATCACTCGCTTTTCTGATTCCCGACTCGTTGGATGGACTGAGTAGATTAGTTTCGCCTTGTCTTTCATCGTAGTCAAATGAATGAATAGCTTCTAGTGTTGCAAATGTAAAAAAACCAGCTGATATATCCAGACGACGATGCAAGGTATTTGACGAAACGCCTCCATTTTTTGCGGAGCCCAAAGTTCTACTTTCAACTGTAATTGGAGTTTGTCTTGAAGGCGTGACAGAAGAATATTGTCGTGTGACAATATTTTGAGCATTGCATTCAGCGTGGTTTTGTCCGTTACACCAGTGGTTTCGAAACGCGAATCTTTTGCACGGCAATATCTTCTGGGCCAGCGGAGTAATCACACTCGACCTTTGAGTCTTTGCATCAAGCTGCGCTCTACTCGAAGTCGTTTCGCGCTCCTCAGCTATATCTAGTGTCAGGGCGTTCTGGCGAAATCGCATGAAGTCACTTCCTTCATCAGGCAAAGCCAATGAACGATCCATTGCCAAAAAGCAGTCGTTATGCCGCCGGTGTTCTAACCCTTGGACTGGTGGTTGAAACCAAAACGAGCAGGATTGCAACAGGCGGAGTGGGTTGAAGAAGCATTCCTGATCCACTGGATAAAAACATCCAACCAAGCTGTCTCTTGAAGTTCTATCAACAACTCCCAGGTGACTCCAGTTTGAAGACGTAATTGTTTCATCGACTGTGTTATCGCATACAAATGTTTGCGACAAGTCATCAGATGATGATGCGGTTTCAATTTCGTGTTTCCTGGCAGATGTTGATGACGAAGAACGACTTCCATTACTTTTTGAATCGCTGTAACTTTCATTCGAGTAATGATCTTCTTGTTTGGCGGCGCAACGAGTCGAAGACGAAGAAGATTTGTTGTCGTCGCTGCTTGAAAGCAAAGAAGATGATGACTTATCGTGTCTACTGCTGATCATGATTCATCTTAGTTGACTTTGTCAGGTTTTTGAATGAGTTGAACTTGATTTGTTGGCTGCTCAATTGAAAAGTGTATTGCCTGCCAACGCTTCTCTTCACAGATTGAGATTCAGCTTGGTGGCATTCCTCTTGACTTAAGCGTGTTGCAGCGATGGTTTGTTGATCTTACATCACGAGGAGCTGGTTTGACGGCGAATTCATCAGAATCGATACAAGCACTGCATTGAAAGGTAATTGAAAGCATGATAAACGAAATTACCTTCTATTTTGAAAATTTTGAATTTAAACGAGTCCATCATTTATACCATAGATTTTGGTGTGATGCGCTATCATCGTCCTGTCATCATTGTTCTAATGAGCGCCCATCGCGAAGACTTTTCACTCAGATAAAAACAGTCCGTGGCGCCTATCATCATTGTGATTTGACTATGACAGAGTTCGACCGAGAAAACCCACTTTTCGAAAGGAATAGTGTCCCTATTGAAATAGTTGGCAGAGGCAAAACGAATGTGCACTACACGGTTCGTATCATAGAGGGTCATCGCCCTCTGCGAAACGGAAATGGGAAAGAGCGTGTTTTCCGGTTTGAGATGTCTGATGAATGCAACCTTGTCAAAGCAACTTTTGATTTCGACCGTGGAGCACAAGGATATCATACACCGCTCAATGATGGACGTTCAACTGCCATGCATTCACATAGAACACCAAAGATCCCTATGATTCACGCCCCATTCATGGCAGCAAATAGAGGAAATGATCCAATGCCGGAGCACTCGCGTTGTTATCGTGGTGAAAGAGATATCGACAGACCTTTACAACACTCATCACATAATAAAACAAGTGCCGTCACTAATCGACCGATTGAGCTGTACGAACTTGAAGTTGGCGAGTGCGATTTTGACGACCTGAGAAGAGACCAAGCTTTGCTCGTAGATTTCGATAATTTTGCAACATCGCTGATTTCTCTTTTGCAATGCTGCTGGCTTGGGGATGATGGAGATGTTTCTTGCACCATTCCAATGCACGAAGGCATCAACAGAACACTCAATCAATACCCACGGCAGAACACTTCGCAATTTGGTGGCAGCGACTCGAGTATCTGGAGGGACCAAGCTGATGTTCAATCGAGTAACTCTCACTGGAATCAACATCACGGTATGACAAGTGCATCACCGCACGGCAGGTCGCCAGTATCTACGTACACGTGTCGGCTAGAAACTATATCACCCCCGTCCGATGACAGCAGTCACTGGAAAAAGGCCGTCAATGTTTCTACAGGGTATGCCCGCTTCAGTGTTGTCGAATCAAATCAGTTCCGTGAGCTAACGCACCTTGCACTCAATCTGACCATTGGAACAGACAAGTCAATTAGGCTTTATCTATCGTCGCGGCTCAGCCAAGCCATGGCGCAAGTGAGCAACATTAGTAATCAGCTTGGTGTGCAGAAACAACGTTGCGAAGCCGCTGAACGAGATTTCATAGATGCAAACAATAGGCTTGGGGAGCTGTCGCAAACATATGAAACGGAAAAGTACCGAATTCAATGCGCGGCGCAAGAGAGACTAGAAAATGAGCATAACTGCCGTCTTGCACAGATAAACGAAATCACAACATCCAAGGACTCTCAAATTCAAGCATTAAATGAAGAACTGCGACGATCCCAACTAACCTTTGAAAGTAAGATCCATGCATTGGAAGACGCTAATCAAAAGATCAACGAAAGCAAGTCCACGTGCCAGTCCGAGAATGAAAGGTTGACCACACAGCTCAACCATCAAGAAACGTCCAACAAATTAATGTCAACTGAAATCATCGCTCTTAAAACTCAACTAGAGCGCATTGCAGCTGACAAGTCGTCCACGGAAAAAAACCTTCGGGAGCTGCAAGTCCTGCTTGTGTCACTAGAAAACTCTGACACTGATCATAAATACATCATCTCTCAGACAGAGGCGCAGATGGCTTCGACGGAGAAAATCTACGGGGATGCCAAACAAACCATAAAACGACAGAAGCATCAAATTGACGATTTACGTCGGCGTCTTGCAGAGTCAGAGTCGGAATCAGCCAAGTACAAAGAACTAGCTTCGAGGTATCAGGTAAATCGAGTAGAAATGAAGAAGGCGATAAAGGAGAAAGTTGAAACGATCCGAGAGCAGGAGGATGTAATACGCTCGAGAGAAAAGGAATTAGAGGAGATGAAACACCGAGGGCAGCGCCTTAAAGACGATTTAAGACGAATACAGGAGGAGAAAGATTGTGCTAAAAAAGAGTTAACCAGAGCAACAGCTATCATCGAAGAAAACTCGAAAAAGCTCGAAAATAACCAGCAGGTAACGTTTGTGAACAAGGTACAACTCAGCAGGCATTTTCTTCTTTCTAACTACCCTTTGCTTTCATTGAAATATGACAGGTAATAGCATGGCTGAACAAGCAAGTCGACAAGAACAGGTCAAGTGGGGTTGTCTGGCAAGGAAATACACCAAAACCTCCTTCATCTCAATATGACCCGACTGCTGAAACGAGCAAGAATCAGGCGATATCATCCTCCTTGTCTCGTTATTTGTCAAATCCTTCGTTGGCAACGACGCCCTACAGAGAACGCTTTAAGGTGACACCTAACGTCGATTCGGCGACGGTCCCCGGAAGATTGCACCCAGAGCCCCATCCTCTTTGAGATGTTTCGGCATGCATGAGAAGTTCTAAGAGTCGATAGGGCTCGAGTAATTATTCGTCAGCCTACCGTTTATAACTGAACCCTTCTCTTTGTGGTTATTGTCTCAAAATGTAGAATCTAATCCCGAAAACGAAGTGTCGCATTTGCAACCTTTACCTTTCTGATCAAATGACTTTCTATAGTTACTTGGTCGAGGCTACTATTGGGTCAACAATGCTTTGATCACGATGATCATAGTCATTTCTCGCAGATTCACTGTCAACAAGACAGCGCATCGACCCGTCTTCCATTCAGCTTTGTTACTGTTGTATGGCTCCCTCTCTCATCTGAATTAAACATTGCAGTTTGCCTAGATATTATACATCGCATCCACCTCCAAACCAGCACAACCTCCATTATAATCATTGTAATCATAATGGTACCCAATGTTACGTCAACTGGCAGTACAAACTCTTGGAGAAATCCGAGGTATGCCACTGTGAACATTTGAGGGAAACATGACAGCATCAAATATGCAGCTAACTCTGGAAGTTTATCACGCAAGATTCCTTTCTGTCCAACGTAGAGCCGTGTTATTTCAGCTATCAACCAGATGCAATACACAGGAATCAGAAGGCTACGCTGAAAGCTATTGCAAAAGAAGAGAGATGTGTGCTTCTCAAAAGCCAAATACCCAGATAAAAGTGCAAAAATCAAGCTTAGATACCAATTGTAGTGAATTATGATAGCAAGAGGAAGCTTCTCGTTATTTTTATTGAGCTTTCGAAAGTCTATTTTCATAGTGGGTTTCGTTGTATGCAAAAGATATCGTGCTTATCAGTACTATACTATAATCGTTTGTAAGGGGTTACAATGCTATTTGTTCGAAAATGAAACGTAATTTGAATTTAAAATCCACAACAAACCTTGTTGTTCATTTCGCTCCGGGGTTGTCCGAAAGTGGGCTCAAAGGGGACGTGACAGAAGGGAAAGGGCTTAGATAATTATGACATTCCAATTAACTCACAAAATTGTATCAATGGATCAATTGTCCAAAAAATCCAATTCAAGGCCCTATCTGCATTGCAAGTGGACAAATGATTACTTGACACACAATGGCAAACACATAGGTGTGTAACTGACAACCTCTCCATACCATTCCTTCTCTGTGAACTTGACAATTTATGTACAATGCCTTAATCAGTTCAACAGCAGTTAAACTAAGTGGACCAATGCAATGAAGAAGGATTTAAATCAATATTAGCACCATGACCAGAGCAAATTTGATGTCAGGAGACCATAAAACAATGGAGGCATTTTATTTCTTCTGCTATCATGAATACAAAATGGCAATTCATATGAAGCCAGGCAATTTCAGTTGGATGTTCATAAATTTCCATGGCCTTCATATCAGAAACGACAGTAAAAGTAACATATGTTGAAAGAATCATCAAAAATGCAATCATCTTTGGGTTGTATTTGTGGTGAACCATGCTCAATATACATGAGGTTCACAGTACTAATGACATCTAGGCAGAGATCTGATTGGTCATTACGTTAGACTTGTTTACATAATTAAAAAGTACTCTAACTGGATTCTAGTTGGTACCTGTTTCATAACTGGGCACTAAAATAAGTTCCATTGTTATTCGGGGTGCTTCTATATGTTTAGGTGTTTGCAAAAATATATCTCTGAAATGACTCTACCTCTGTTAGTAAAGGTAATTTAATGACAGAGTGACTCATATACATATGATGGCCAAACTTACACCTGTAACAAATTATGATAGAGAAAGTTAAGGCCAATGATACAACATTGTAACCAGAACAATGATGTAAGAGAATTAAAAAACAATGACCTAGGATTTCAGTATATCTGTTTTTTAATCTTGATTTTGTTTGGAACAGCAATGAACAGAAGGAAAGAATATGAAAATGCTTTTCTCTGACCCTTTTAGATATCTGTGACCTGAACAGGAATCATGGTTTTAAAGGCATACTATCCCCTTCAAAATTTCATCACAAATGATCATCTGGCTGAGGGGCATTCATTGGTGAGCACAAGATTCTTTGTATGTTTCATTAGGGGGGTGCACGTGGCTATTTTTTTTTTAATCTTACGGTCTGTCTGTACACCATCTCACATTTTTAATATTAATCCAGCCCAGAAATATTTCCGTGTGAGCGATCGTCACAACCTCCAGGATATCAAAAACAGAAGCCAGTAACAGATGGCCTTGCTCAAATGTTCTCGTCCATTAATCCGTTTCACAACTATCGCGAACAAACGTCACATAGATAATACTACGACCTATGTGACGTTCAATTTTTGTAGCAAACAGGCCGATCATCGCGGAGAAATTGCAAGCAAGGCATCTTTTTGCCTGCTCAATCGCAAAATTATTTTCTGGCCAAATGGATTTTTGACCTTCGAATCAATTGCTCCCTCCTCCTAACACATCTGAGCTCTCAACAATCAACCCGGAACGCTATTCT
>JALLPC010000767.1:0-12934 GCA_036940045.1 Stephanocyclus meneghinianus | reverse complement strand
CCTGTAATTTCCAATCTCACCAGTCACTTTTTTTATCTCCAACCGGCTTAGGTCATGTCCTTGGCATGGCCTACAGTGGAACACACATCAGTCGGATGACATGCTGAAATCTCCAACAGCTCCCAGCCATCTCCTCAGTATGCAAATGATGTAAGACCATTGTCATTCAAGGGCAACAACTAGGGTGCGGGTCACACCAGTTACTGTTTGACTCAGCCATCCCCAATGTGCAAGAATATTGACCATGGTTTGTGCCAATGATCCACATTGGTTGCGCCTTGCAGTGAGCTTATCTGCCCACGTGCATGTCCCCTTGCTGGGACATTGTGCCCCCTGCCTTCACCAAACAAGTCGAGCAAACAATGGGACCTTCCATGGCAGCTTCAGCTGATGTGCAGAGTAGATGGGCTCATGCATGGGTCAACTTGGTGAACCCTCTGGAAAGCCATCCCATTTCACAGTGACCATAACAAGGCTGTGTTGTAGGCATCTGGACAACCATATGAATCTTTTGTATGCATTTACACTTGGTGTGAACATTTGGGAATGCTCTAGATGCTAGAGATTTGTGGGGGTAGGTTATGGCTTTGTTTGGCCAAACAGTACCAAGATCATACCCATGGACAGTGCATGCTGTTTTTAACTGCCAATCAAAACAATGAAGTTACTGACAGCAAGTCTTAGTGGCATCAGCCAGCTCCCACACTGGCACCACTTTCACAGCCATCGGGCTATACCACAGTCTCGGACTGGAAAGCAAAACATAGTCCTTGCACCCAGCTTCCCCAGCTGGTGCTAACACGGTAGCTTCGGCTATGCAACCTCAAAACCAAACACCACAAAAATACCCAGTGTGAGTGTGAAGTGTCGGTTGACAAGATACGAAGTATTTGAACAGGGAGTCTACAACCAGTCCCAACTGGTACCCTCTCCTATCGAGCTCTACAGCTCAGATATCACCAAGTCAATTGGTCTTTGCTGGTCTACTGCTCACACATGTTAGACTGCAGCAGCAGCCTTACAAGGGCCTCTCATGAACGTCACGAGGATAGAGTGCCTCACGGCAGAGTTGCATCAGCTTCGGCTGCCACAATGGGTAGGGACAAAGTTGATCCCCACTGGTCTTTCTCGCAGGCCATAACAGACGAATAAATCGACTATCATGTCGCGATGCCTGCAGACCAAAGCAATGCCATAATATGGCCATCTTGCCGTGCATCATATGTACGTCTCCCCTGGGTGGGTGAGTTAAACTCATCAACCCTGGCACTTCCAGCAAATCGGCTGGCATCACCACCGCTGAATCATGCTCTCTGTGCTCAAGTGGTGATGGCGGATGGCACATCGTGCATCCTCATTGCTGGGACCTCCCTTTCCGGGTCCATAACAGACGAATAAATCGACTGTCATGTCGCGATGCCTGCAGACCAAAGCAACACCATAATATGGCCATCGGGCCGTGCATCATACATACGTCTCCCCTGGGTGGGTGAGTTAAACTCATCAACCGTGGCACTTCCAGCAAATCGGCTGGCATCACCACCGCTGAATCATGCTCTTGGAGCTCAAGCGGTGATGGCGGATGGCACATCATGCACCCTTATTGCTGGGACCTCCCTTTCTGGGATTAATAGCAGCAACAGCAAGCAAACTGCTAGCAGGTCTCAATGAGACACAATTATCCAGTGAACCTCCCCAGGCTTGGGCGGATCTTCTGATCTCACAGTTCTGTGGCGATTCAGCGATCACCCTCTCTTCTCCAACACCTCTTGGGTCTGATAAACTGATAACATACAGCCGCCTCCCATTCGAGGAGGGGCTAAACTACAATCAACTAGCTACAGCAACCAGGCAAGCAAAGGGACAAAAAGAGAGATATGTTCAGAAGAGGTGATGGCATTGGCCCCACTCGGATGGAACCGCATCAATGAGGGTATTCATTACTACTTAACACCTTCAGAATAAACAATTCTGAAAATATAATGCTCTCCGAATGAGAGCTCTACTATGCAAACAAGTTCACATGATCCCCCACATCATTATCCATCTACCTCAACAGCAATCCCTACATGGGACCACCATAGCATGCCACCACCTGCTTTCAGCTGAGTACCGGATGCGTAGACTGGGTACATACTCACCGTGACTCACCATAATGAGACAGACCATCCCAGACTTAGATGTACGGACACGGGTAAAACTTATCAGGATCTTTGCCATTGCTTCGTCCATATCAGTGACTTTTTATACCAAAAGTATTGCTGGCTTTGACTTCTGACTTTTTTTCATTCATGGCATCCACAGAAACTGAAGTTTCTGGCATTCTGTAGGTTGTGTTTGCGACATATTGCCTAAATATCCATGTTTACTTTGAAACAACTGAAGGCTTAGCGGAAAGAACTAAACAGTTTTTAGCATTAAACTTTGTTATCTCCTCTATGGTAGAGTTTATGTTGCGCCGTCTCTGTCCGGTCGGTTCTCAAACACAAGCAACATCTACAAGTCTTTTACTCATGTATGGTCCATCGAGCTCATACCCCATCTTCCTGTAATAATGCCGAGTTCCAACACCAGATATCACAAGTATCTTCTCGCTCCCATGCTCTTCCTTTGCAATCCTTTCTGCTTCTTCCATGAGCAGCATTCCAAATCCTTGGTGTTGAAACCTCGTTGGGTCTCGACCTGACACTGCGACGGCTGTTCCGTATACATGAAGCTCTCTGGAAATGAAGCGACAAGGACGTTAAATGAAAGTGTTTTAAGCATGAGTCCCGAAGGAAATCCTGTCAAGCAGTCCTTACCTTACAATCGAAGATGGCACTTCTGATATTTCAGGACGGAACGCTACAGGGCTCGCCTTTCGCAATCTCAGTAATCCTGAATTCAAAGATGGTGCATGTAGAATATGTAGAAATTAGAGTATTTTCGTAATGTAAGCCTCACTGGAACCAAAATAAGGAAAAGCAACTCACCAATGAGAATATCTTTCTCTGGATCTTCATACGACAAAAAAGTTTCCCATCCCCCGTTGGCAACGTAATCCCTGCGAATCAATTCGACGTCATCTGGACTCACTGCCTCCTGTATTTGTTTCATGCCCACTTCACGAGTACGAATGTCCTTACATGGAATGTCCAAGTCTCTCATTCGTGCAAGCGATAGTTCTCTTGTGTGTTTTTTGAATTGATAGTTACAACAGAACTGATAAGTGTACCCAACAAACAACATTTTTCACAAAAAGGAAATCATTTTTTTCAAACAACTCACCTCAAATTTCCATGCTCTACGCCTGAACTAACTAAAGGCATGGGAATATCGCGTTGAATTCTGTAAACTCTCGTCCAGGGCGGGACCATGCCCATCACACTTGCCGTCAACTCCACCAACTGATCGGGAGTGTAATTCTGATACCGTCCTGTCTTCCAGAGCTCATAGAGACCTGTACCTCTAATGACAAGAGTGGGATACAGCTTTAGCCCATCCGGCCGAAAGGCAGGATTCTCAAAGAACTCGGTAAAGCCAATCAAATCCCTTTCTAAGCCCGTATTGGGCAAGTCAGGCATCATATGTGTAACCACTTTAAACCCACAATCTTTCGCCAAATGAAAGGAGTTTGAAACAGCACTGACGGTATGCCCTCGATTCGTCTCCCTGGCCACACTCTCATAAATACTCTGCACACCGATTTCAATCCTCGTACATCCATACCCCAGCATCTCACTAAGATGAGGCTTCAAACAATAATCCGGCCTCGTCTCAATGGTAATCCCAATGCACTTTGTAGAAGAATGCTCGGAATACTTGACCGCCTCCTCCACAGACGAACTCCTGTGTCCACTCAAGGCATCATGCAAATTCCTAATAAAGTAATCCTTGTAACTCTTATCGAGACTCATGAAGGTCCCCCCCATGACAATGAACTCAACCTTATCAACTTCATGCCCCAACCCCCTCAACTGCGCGATCCTTCCCCTCGTCTGACTGTAAGGATCATACCTCGCCCGAATGGCACGCATACTCGTGGGTTCGTACCCGGTATAGGCCTGCGTGGAGTACTCAAAGTCGCTATCGGGTCCCCCCGGACAATAGACGCAAACTCCCCCCGTCATGGCGATGTGCGGGCACCGATGCGGCTTGGACATGACCGCGACTACTGCCACCCCGCTTGCGGTTCGGACGGGTTTTTGACGCAGGAAGGGCAAGAGCTTGGGTTTGTATTCCGCGGGGATGGAGGAGAGAATGTCGGTGATGCGGGGAACGCCGGGGAGTTTGTATTTGCGCGCCGCTTGGGATTTGAGGGAGGTGAAGTTGAGGGAGGCGGAGGAGTCGTACGCTGTGATGAGGGTTTGGACTATGTGGGAGACGGCTAGGGCGTATGCGGTGGAGGAGGTGGTGAGAGACATGTTTTGCTTGGGGGGCGGGGCCGGAGGGGACTTTTTGGGTTTCGAGTGAATTTTGACGACGCCGGCGTCTTCGGCGTCGAGATCTGAGGATTGCTTTTCTTCGGGTCTCATTATCACGTTGTTGCGGTTGAGATTATCATCAATTAGGTGTCCAGAAGACGACGCTCTCTGATCAAGTAGCGACCATTGAAGGGCAGAGACAGGGTCAGAGAGTTGGTTTGAGGGCGCTCGTTACGGTAGGGTGAACAGAATACACTACCTACCTAGAGTAAGTAACATACCTAGATACCTAACTAAGTACCAGATCGCTATATATCTCGGACGTCCACGACGGACACTGACCATGGAAGGACCAAGGGACAATCCATTTTCGCACTGTTGTGGCAGAGTGTGGCAGGTTATGGCTGTACGTGGCATCATGACACACAACAAATAATTGACTCACAATTGACCTCAATTGACATAGGGTAGATTGACTGGGATGAAAGGAATGATGGCTCGGCCAGCATCATCGACATTCGCCATCTTCTTCATCCTTCTCCTATGCACAAATCTTTCTATCACCAACGGGTCTATCGTCTGTTTTCAATTGCCAGCGTCAACCTCAAAACTTCAACGTCATGCTGTCGATGGAATCGTCCATCATTTGCCACCCTTACGAGATTCAAAACGAAGTGAAAGCAGTGATGGAGGCGACAACAGCAACAACAACAACAAAGCTAGAAAGGGATATAAATTTGGTGACATAACGAAATCTTTAATTGGATCCCGTGTAGAAAAGGTGAGTTGTATCAGCTTCGAGGCAGAGAGCATTACCTTCCACTCACTGTCTTAATTCACACCAATCTAAACACTCCTCAGATCACGGGTAAACCTTATCAATTTGGAGATCTCTCGCGTACTATCGACTCCACCATCAAGGAACAAATCAACACTCTTACGGGGAACGACGACTATCAATTTGGTGATCTTAGTAAATACGTCGATTCGAAAATCAAGCGACAAGTAAATCAATTTACTAATCGGGACAGATATGAATTTGGTGATTTGACAAGGGAAATAATGAGAAGAGTAAAAAATGGAGAATACACGATGGAGGATTTGTTTTTGTTGTTCAAAGCTTTGGCTATATTTGAAGCAAGTATAAGCCCGGTGGGTATGTAAAATACTCCTTTGAAATATGATGGCATGGAATTCTTGATGCATCATTTGATGGCCTCGATCATTTCTTTTTACCTCTGTCACTCCCGTTTCTATCTCTTTTGCTCCTTTCGAAAAGCTGGTTTTTTACCGGTCAAACTCCTAGTGGACCTACTGAATTTCTCACTTGCCAACGATATTGCAGGTAGGGTCAGCTCAGCATTGGCAATGGAATTAGATCGACGATTAAAGAAGCTAATTTTGGGGGATGAGAATTATGTTTTGGGAGATGCCACCAGAAAAGTAATTTTGGGTGCTGTCAAAACCTTCACTGGGAAGGGTACGTGCACGATTCTTATGTTATTTAATGAAGGATTGGCGATGATATCCCAATGATGGAAACTGAAGACATCATTCTCACTCTCTTGCTGGTCTTTTCAGATTCGTATTCATTTGGGGACGTTACCAAAATGGTTGTATCAAATATAATTTCCGAACAGTCGAGAAGTAGTACCGATGAATCAAAATCGATTGAACGACAGGCACCACTACTTGGAATTAAAACATCCAAGGGTTATTTGGAGCCAAATGTTCGTGAGGCATTAGAAAAATGGGATAAACTACTTGCAGAAAGCGAGGAATCGAAGAATGATCGTGTAAAATTAGAACAATATTTGTCAATCGTTGAGAAGGGCGAGGATGGGGAGAAGCAGGGGTCGAGGAATAGAAAGGAACTATGACATGAGAACATCAATGCTTATAAAACGAATTGAAAATGTAGAGGGAAGATTATGCATCCAAGCTTCTCTATGATTAGGATTCTGTCATTTATTTCTCTCTGATCTCAATTTTCACGAAGTCTGTGAAATAGTTCATAGATAATATCTCTGTCATTATTTAAACCAATTTCCTCGGTTAACCCTACTCCTCCTCTCTTTGACTCCGTATCCACTCATAAAACTCCCTAACTTGCTCCCTCTGCTCCTCCGTTTCCGGGCTTCGTCCTCTCCACCATTCCATTTTGCGCTCCTCCGTGGCTTCCTTTTCATCCCCGTCAATCGACAATTTACTCCATTGTCTCACGCCACAAAACAAATCAACATATTCCAATGCCTCCTCGACTTTTAAATCAGGGTATAATTTCATTAAAATACAAGCCGAGACTAATCCCGAACGGCCTTTTCCTCCCATGCAATGGAGATAAACAACTTCACCCGAAAGAATACGATTGGATACCTCGTCAACTATTCCGATTAACCCTTGAAATGATGGTGAGGGTTGACAATCTTGAATTCCATAATGTAGAAATATGGGAGAGGGGAGATTGGCTTGTTGGGTGATCGTTTGGATGTGATTCGAATAGGAGTATGAAGACGACTGGATTGTTTGATTTGAGTCATGCATTTCCCAATCCCGACAACCGCCATTGTCTATGCATACGGCGTGATCTTGTGGAGGACATTCGGCTCTAAGGGAGACAAAGACACGACAATCTGCTTTGTGGACGAGATTGGAGAGAGTGTTGTTGGAGGTTGACTCTCCGAGGAGGATGGTGACGTGGAACACGTCATCCAACCGAGTGGACAAGAACAACGAGAAAGCCAGGCAGCGTCACCTGGAACTTATCACAGCCAGTAACTTGAAGAGACAGCGTGTGACGTGGAGTACGTCACAAAGTCGCGTGGACGTGCAAAATGAGAAGCTGAGGAAAAGGCACCACGTATCACAGCACGGATGATGAGGAGAGGGGCGGCTGTAGCAGCTTAGAGAGAGATGAGGCGCGTAGTGCTCACTCTTTTAAAATAATCTAGATGTTAAACGATTATTCAGTTCTGAGCACTACTACTGCTTTGTCTTCACGAGATGGCGGATTGTAGTGTCCTTTAAACATTATCTTAAAAGAGAGCGATACTACTACATTTGCTCTCTTCGCCATTCAAGATGGGAGAGGGAAATGGGAAACCAAAAATGGAGCAGGGTGGACGGAAGTTCTATCCAAAGGCCCCCAAGAAAGAAGAGTTTAAGGCACCAACGTACGGATACGAGACCATGGTCTTCAAACAAGGAACGGCAAAAGACACAGCGCAGTTCGCCGAAACGAAGAAGGCGTTGTCGAAGGTGGCGGGTACGACTTTCAAGGTCGGCGGCAGCATGGCCGCGCGAGCGATCGATAAACTGGAAGCGCCGATCAACCTAGAACCGATTGGGCCACCAAGTCAGTCAGTGCCACCTACCGGAGCGGAGATCAAAGCCATGAAACGTTGGGAGTATGACCTCGAGAGTTACTTCAAAGCTGAGCGGGCGTGGGACGAAGCCAGGCCGAGAGCTTTTCAGTTGGTTATGTCGCATGTGCATCCAAATCTGGAGGAGAAGCTGGAGACGGCCAGTGACTGGAAGAAGGTCGATGAGGATCAAGATGTTATCGGCTTGTTGAAGCTGATCCGAGCGTTCGTGCACAATCACGATGAGGTGAAGCAGGGTACGATGGCCCTAGTTGAGCATGATCTGAACCTGGTATTGAACTACCAGAAGGCAACTGAGGATTTAAGTGATTTCTACAAGGACTTCAAGTCGAGGATTGAAGTGATCAGGCATCAAGGGGGACAGCCCGGATATCATCCTGCGTTGTATCTTGCGCATCGCGAGGCGAAGGCGAAGGAATTGAGCACGGTGATTGGATCGTTAACGGCAGCCCAGAAGGATGAGTGCCTCAAGAGTTCCTGTGAGGAGTACAATGCGGCGCTTTTCATCCGTATCTCCAACGATCAGAAGTACTACGGGATCAAGAAGCAGCTCGACAACTTATACCTCCTCAAGCACGGCGCTTATCCAAGGACGATCGACGAGGCTTATCGCTACCTGCAGAACTACAAGCCGGAGCAGGCGCCCACACGACGTGGCCGAGGCGACCCAACCTCCGACGGTGTGAACTTTGCCCAACCTAATGAGAGGCAGATTGGTCCATGTGATGGATGCGGAGGGATGGGGCATCTCGTGCGGAGCTGCAAGGCTATCAGCGAAGAGGACAAGAAGGCGGCATTGGCAAAACGCCGCAGCGGTGGTAACAAGCAAGGCCAGCTCCACACCAATGTTGGCGAGGAAACAAGTGAGAGCAACAAGGAGTTGCAGGAGTGTCTCGAAGGCGTGGCAAACGTCAATGTTAATTTAGACGATGCCAGCATTGAATCTGCCGAGGGCTACGGGGACCATGATGTGTTTAGTGGAGTGGCATTCGTTATGCCATCGTTGTTGTACGGCGTGACGTTCATTCAAGGGGCTAATCGCAAGTTCACCTGCGGTCGCAGCAAGCTCTTCCTGGACACCTGTGCGACGCAACATACCATGTTTGCGCTCGAGTTCCTCACCGGCCTCCACACCATCGATGGCTACCTCAAGCAAAACTGCAACGCCGGATCGAAGCTCACCAACAAGTGTGGATATTGGGGAAACCTGAAGTTTTATTTTAGCGACGGAGGAATCGCGAATCTTCTCTCGGTGCCAGCACTCGAGAAGGATGGTTGGCAGGTGGAGATCAAGACTGGCGATGACACCAAGGCGCTTTCACCCGATGGGATCCTTTTTACTTTCAAGCGCGACGAAGGCGTCACTGGAGGAATGCCATACATCGACATGGCTCGCCCGAAGGAGTTTATTTCGCGCGTGTTCTCGAAGAATTCTGTTGCTTGCGTTGAGACTGTCCGCAAGAACATGGAAGGGCTCACAGTTGAGCAATTCAAGCGCGCTACCGCTGCTCGTGACGCTATGGCGATGATGGCACATCCGTCTGAAGGGAAGATGTTACACGTGGTGAGCAGATCGAATGTTGCCAATGTGCCCTTTACTTCGGCTGACTTTGCTAATGGTCGTGCTATATTTGGTAAAGACAGGGCAGCATTGAGGGGGAAAAAAGTGAGGGAAAGACCCAGTCGAGTCCGCCCTCACTTTGTTTCCATCCCGCCGCAACTATACGAGAAGCTACGCGATGTTACTCTGACCGGAGACCTGATGTTTATCAACAGTCTGCCGTTTTTTGTTTCTCTGTCCAGAGGCATTAAACTAATTACAGTTGAATTTATGCCTAGCCGTACTGCTGATAAATTGTATGAAGCATTGACTGATGTATGTCGCCTTTACCGTCGAAATGGGTTTCTTGTCCGCACCACTCTCATGGATATGGAGTTTAAGGTGTTGGAAAAGCGTTCAGAGGAGTGCACTGTAAATACAACTGCTGCGAGAGAGCACGTCGGCGATATCGAACGATGCATTCGATCGATCAAAGACAGGAGTAGAAGCACTCTGTCAGAGGTCCCATACAAGGCTTGCATGCCGGACCAGTTTGTCATTTACCTCGTTAGGTTTATTGTCATGTGGATGAACGCTTTCCCGTCCGATTCGGGAGTCTCCACGGAATATTCGCCGAGAGAAATCGTCACGGGTACTAGGCTCGATTTCACCAAGCACTGTCGTGCTCGATGGGGATCATACGTCGAGGCTAGCGATGACAAAATTGTTACCAACGGAATGGATGATCGCACCTATCCAAGCATAGTTCTTGGGCCCACGGGGAACATCCAAGGGTCAGTTTATTGTTATGATTTGGAAAGGAAGGAGGTGCTTACTCGTCGCACCATTACATGCCTTCCAATGCCGAATCGCGTGATCCGCCGCGTTCTGTCGCTTGGCAAGCGAGCACGTCAGAAACGTGTGAGTGCTCGGCTCCAATTCTTAAATCGAGTGAAGGAGAAATTTGATTGGGGCGATGGTACTGAGGATGACGAAGAAATTCTTGTGGAGCGGGAACCTCAAGACACGGACGGCCTCCCTGCCGAGATGCCAGGAGTGGCTCTTGAGCAAGATATCGCTGATCATGCCGCGGAATTTCACCAAGTCGTTCAAGCCTCACCCGCCGAAACACACGCAACGCTAGCTGCCGCTGCGCTCCGCAACGCCAATCTCTCTGTTGCAGGCAACACTGATATTGCAGGAGTGGATTATGGAGGAAACGATGACCCTCCTTACGTAACTGACGGTGAGGACAATGACGGAAGTGACGACGATGATAACGTGAGTTTAAATGATGAGGACAATGACGGAAGTGACGACGATGATAACGTGAGTTTCAATGAACAGATGATCGACCTAGCAAATGACCAAGATGATGACAATGAACATGCGCCAGATCATACACAAGAGGACGATGATGACTCCGACGACAGGGATGATGAGAACGAGGAACAACAAGAGCAAGTCGGACTCAGAAGATCTGGCAGGATCCGAAAGCAAAAGGAGCCGACTGTGATAGATTTCGACAACAGAGCCTATCAGGTACGGGATGGAGTGCTGCATATTAACCCCAACGTCGTGAAACAAACAAAAGAGGACATGAAAATCACGAGCGAGATCCTACAAGTGACGAGAGACAGAATAGGCGTTAGGAATACAGCTGCGGGTGGTATCTCAAGACAGGCTTTGAACCGAGTTAGTTTAGCCACTCTGGGTATGCCACAACCAGCCATGTCCGAAGGCGAATCAGTGGTGGAAGACCACGTGGTGATGCACATCCTAGGGGTGGTGATGGCTGAACAATACAACATCAACAAGGGCATCAGGTTGTTCGGCGAGCGCGCTAAAGAATCGATCACGAAGGAGCTTCGGCAGCTTCACGACTATGTGACGTACAGGCCTGTACATGCACATGAGCTAACAGCAGAGGAGAGAAAACAAGCGTTGGCATCATTGATTTTCATCACAGAGAAACGATGCGGTAGAATCAAGACAAGAGCATGTGTGAACGGGAGTGCGCAACGCGACTACATCCCGAAAGAAAACACTGCATCTCCGACGGTCATGAATGACAGTGTCATGATCCAGTCGGCAATTGACGCACATGAAGGCAGGGTGGTCGTCACGATGGATATACCCGGAGCGTTTCTACACGCTGATCTTGATGAGGAGGTGGTCATGCTGCTTCGAGGCCAGCTTGCAGATCTGATGGTTCAAGTGGATCCTGAGCTCTACGGTCCCTATCTAACAAAGACATCGAAAGGAGAAAGCATTCTCTACGTCAAAATGCTAAAAGCCATGTATGGCCTGCTACGAAGTGCACTGCTGTTCTATCTTAAACTTGTGAAGGATCTTAACGAGTACGGGTTCGAACTAAATCCGTATGACCCATGTGTTGCCAACAAGGTCGTTAACGGAAGACAAATGACGGTGGTGTGGCATGTGGACGACTTAAAGGTTTCGCATATGGAGAAACAAGTCATTGACAAGTTTGTTAGATTCCTAAAGGGCAAGTACGGAGAGACACTGGCGGTGCATGAAGGGCATGTCCATGATTATCTTGGCGTCGACCACGATTATTCGGAAAAGGGATCTGTCAAACTATCTATGATGAAACATGTGGAGAAAGTGTTCCAAGACTTTCCAGACGAGATCGGAAAATCTAGTTCTACGCCAGCATCGGAGAATCTGTTTAAGGTTCGGGACCCAGAAGAAACAGAGAAGCTACGAAATTGGTTAGGACCGGAGAGGGCAAAGGATTTCCATCACTCGGTGGCACAACTGCTATTTATATCTTCGCGAGTACGCAGGGATATTCAGACTGCAGTGGCGTTCCTAACCACGAGAGTGAAAAAGCCGGATGAAGACGATTGGGGAAAGTTGAAACGCATCCTGAAATATCTGAAGGGTACACGTCACATGAAGCTTCGGCTGAGTGTAGAGAACCTAGGCGTGATCAGGTGGTGGATCGATGCTTCGTATAATGTGCACGAGGATTGTAAAGGACAGACAGGAGCGCTCATGTCATTGGGACGAGGCGCGCCGATGAGTTTTTCTAGGAAACAAAAATTGAATGTGCGTAGTTCGACGGAAGGTGAGCTTGTTGGCATTGATGATGCCTTGCCGTTTATTCTATGGGCTCGATACTTTATCGAAGCGCAGGGTTACACGGTCGAGCAGAACATCATGTACCAGGACAACAAATCAACGATACTTCTCGCGAACAACGGACGATGGTCCAGCTCCAAGCGGACGAAGCACATCAAGTCCCGTTATTTTTTCATCAAGGACAAAGTGGAATCAGGGGAAGTTTCTATAGAGCATAGGCCAACAGATCAGATGTATTCCGACGTACTAACCAAACCAAAACAAGGTGCAGGTTTTCGTAAAGATCGCGCAATGTTGATGAACTGCGACGTAGACTACAATGACGATAACGAGCGCGCAATGACGCCCAAGGTACTACTGCCGAAGGCTGAAGGCCCAGTGGACCCTAGGACAGTTACGTCAATCCTCAAGCCAGGTCAACAACCGGCTCAGGATCGCAGGAGTGTGTTGGAGGTTGACTCTCCGAGGAGGATGGTGACGTGGAACACGTCATCCAACCG
>JALLPC010000766.1:0-11554 GCA_036940045.1 Stephanocyclus meneghinianus | reverse complement strand
TCTGGGGGCAATAGCTAGCAATAGCTACGAGCATTCAACACCGCCGTCGACATCTCCCTGGCTCCTAACCATGTTCGCCGAAGAGCTAGCGGGGAATCCTGCAAAGAAACGCGCTGACGAGGCCAAAAATCGAAGACTTCGGGCAAAACGAGAGAAGGACGTGAAGGATGCTCGCAAACAGAAGGAATTAGAGCGTCGGGAGGCGTCAGTTGCCGCTATGGCCGCTGAATCGAATCCCCCAAACCCCGCTACGGTGGATGTTAAATCTGTTGTGTCAGCGGTTTCTAATATTTGTTCAGATACTCCTGTACTTCGTAATAATACTGGCGAAGCGGGTGACGTCAAAGTCACTGGCTCTTTTATGTCCACAAAGTTTGATGCGCCATCTGATGGACCCCTAACTGCAACGCAACATGCCGTAGAGCAGCGGAAAATTCGGACAGAAGCACGCTTGAGAAACTCATCTGCACTTATTATTCAATCCGTCGTGCGTTCAAAGAAGGTTGCATCCAATGCGAAGGACTATCAAAGAAATTCATTTGATAAACGAATGTCTGATCTCATTGCTCTGGCTAGTATTTTGAAAAATGCTCAACACAACAAGGGATCATCCTACTCTCTCGTTGGCAAGGAAGAATACATCCCACCCCCGGCCACCGCATCTATGATGACTCTCCAGTTTTTGTTCTTTGCGTTGCCATCTGTTTCAAGGAACCCTTGCCAAGAATCCACATGTGATGGATCGGTGATTTTGGAAGAACAGGATCTGCCACGATTTGCAAAGCTAATACAACACATTCTCCTTCCCGGTGTAGTGAGTGATGATCAAGATTTAGACCCATTGCTTCCTTGGGTAGAAACTTTTGCTGGGAGGAGACGGCTTACGAAAATCTTGGGCTTGTGCGTTTCGAGTATTTCTCGTCGGACAAACAAGTGTCCTTTCGAATTTTCTAAAGCTGATAGACTTTTTCTCTACACTGGTGTAGACTCCCTTTTGCGTAGGGTTCTGCGTATGGGTGAAGGAACTGCTGTATATAGTGGTGTCTTACGCGACGAAGTTCACCAACTTTCTCAATCGTTGTTGTTTCAAGCATCTCCTCCAGACGATGTGCCCAATCGTGGATCCGGAGCCAACCATTATGACAGTGCAATTCATCGAAGTACTTGTGAAATCATTAGATCTCTTAGATTCATGCTTCACTATGGATCTGATGGAAACTCTATTCCAATCCCGCCTAACTGCGGGCAGTTACGTGAACACTGCATTGCTCGTGATGAAAAAGAACGTAGTAGTATCCTCTTCAAGTTAGTAGTTGATTACTTATCATCGAAAACATCAGTGACAGCTGGTGGTCCCTCCCGTGAATGTTCACGTTTCTTGGTTGAAGTGTTGACTGCACCCTTGCTCGTTTGGAAAGTCACCGCAGATGCATATGGAAGAATGCTAACCATCCAAAAAGCTAAAGCACCTCCCCCATTGGTAGACTACATTCACAGTTTTGTTGAGCTAAACGCCAACACGGTGTCCAGTGGATCCATTGATGCTGCTCTACACATGAAAGATGTTACTCTTACTTCATGCCCCGCCCCTCCGGTTTTGTGCCTTCTTGCAAATTTGATTCAGATCGGAAAACAATGTGTAGCACTCAATGGCTCCGATCCGAACAAGCTTCATTTCAAAGCTGCTGCTGAATATTTCTACTTTCTGACGAATTTAATAAATGCCGCCCCTCTCGGAACTTTTAGTCGCCGAATGTCGGCGGTGGAATGGGTGTACATTGGTTCTTCCTCTACACCTATCGTCCTCTCAGATGTTGTTGTTGAGCAAGCATGTGCATTACTTGCAGACTCTTACGTTCGTTCATTGTTCAAATGTGGCATTAATGATCATTTACTGGGAACCGAAAAAATAATCCGCACCAAAAGTGACAAAGACAAATCTTATGAGAAGGATTTAGACGATATTGGCTCGGAATCAGTTGCAAGTTTGGCTGCTAGAGAAGCTATGGTCGATAGAAGTCGAAGTTTTTGGCAGAGCAGTTGGGCCGCAAAGATTTCTAGAACGATGAATTCTCTCATAAGTGGACCCGGTGAAAAGCCGAAGTCGAATCAATCTTCCAGCGCAGTCAAAGGACCAGGGCAGCTGATGAATACTTCCACAATTTCAAGACAGTTGGCGCACGGGAAAGGATCAGTGAATCGGATTGTCACCAATGCTCTTCTCTCCAGTGAAGACAAAGACAAGAACAAAGATTCCTCTGTCACCACTGCCGAGCCAGATCATGAATACTCTGTGGTGTTCTTGTTTTCGTTGTGTAAGTCGAAGTCTTGTCAGTCATTAAAGTTTGTATCCTTAAATGCTGTATCAATTCTTGTTATAACTTGTTGAAATTAGGCCAAACTTTCGGAACAATCATTTCAAGATGGGGAGGTGGTGGCAAAGAAGATCTGGTCAACAGAGCTCTGTCTGACACAGAAAGATCAGAGCCTATTAGCAGAGGAATTGAGCAGGCTTCGGGTGCTATTGAACCTTGCGTCACAACACTCTTAAACGTCCTCTCTTTTTCAACAAACATACTAACAACGACCTGGGCTATTATCCAGTCTAATCTGGTTGTGGTTTCTGACTTGTACGCTATAATTGACATTACCAAGAAGTGAGTTCCGCGCATGCCCTGTTTTCGTACGAATCTTTCTTGAATTCATCGAGCTCACAATTCGTCTGACTTCAATATGTTTGCTAGACCCGAGCCTATCAGGTCTCTACACCTAGGCGACAGCGAGGGAAATGTTGGAGCAGCAGTGTTATTTGTATTTGTGTCGTGCTTGTCCCACACTCTCATGGTGACTGATGATGTAGAAATCCATGATATGGAGAAACCGTTGCCAAAGCATCAACTGCGTAGGTGTATTCTTCTATTGAAAAAGCTTCTGTATCGCGCATGTTGCCTGGATGACGTCCACAAAGTAACAGTCAAATCAAAATCTAATCACTTCGGTCTGTCTCTCATTTCGAGATCATCAAAAGTGATGAATGATTTGTATAGTAGATCATCGAGAAGGCTTCTCTGTGCTCCAAAGTTTTGGATAGAGGATAGTTTGTTGGAGACAGATCTCCGTCGATGTAAATCGCACTTAGATTACATTGACTTGCTTGCATCGCCTGTGTGTCGGATATGCCCCTTCCTGGTTTCATTCAAAAGACGGCTTAAGCTTTTTGAGCGCATTGTTACAACTAACAGAGTGGACATCCAAGGAAGTAACGACTTAAGGAACTTAAAACCTGGGATAATGGTTAAGGTCATGCGAGGAAGAGTTCTAGAGGATGGACTCATTCACCTCAACAACCTTGGCCGCAACATGAGGCAACGCATCGTTGTCAATTACCTTAGTCAGGCAGGGACAAGAGAAACTGGGGTGGACGTTGGAGGGCTTTTCAAAGAGTTCTGGACAGGTAAGAAGGGACTTGTTTATGAAGCTGGTAGCCAAAATGCAATTCTTCTCAACAAGGATGCTCTTCCAACATAGATCTGTCAAATCTTGCATTTGATCCTAACTACGCTTTGTTTCGAGTAACAGAAGGTATGCGTTGTATCGAGCCACTCTCTAACACATTTAATTCACCGTATCAAAACATCTAAGGTTTATTTGATGTACTGAATCAGGATCTAAATCACTGTATCCTAACCCTTCTTCAAAAGTAAGAAATCATGACTGATATACACTTATTTGACAACCTCGAATGTCTTGAAGTATTGTTTTATTTCTTGTTTTGATGCCTTTCATCACAACGACCAAAGCTTGCCCACGGCTCAGACCATATAATACTTTTTGAGTTCCTTGGGAGGTAAGGCATCATGTCGACATTGCTACTAGTTATTTTCATGAAAAAAACTATTGTTTCACGAACAAGGGATCCTCTCCACACTACTTCAAAAGAATACTTGGGAAGGCATTGTACGAAGGCATCACAATCCAGCCACAGTTTGCCCATCTCTTCCTGTCGTTCCTCAGGGGTGATCATCAATACCTGCATTTGTTGACAGACTTGAGCACCATTGACCCTCAGTTGTGAGTATTGTGGTTCCGTAACATTGACTTGTCGCCTATGGAATTGCTGCATCTGACAATTCTCGGTACTTTCTAGATACAACAACCTCATGTTTTTAAAGACTTACAGTGGAGATGTTTCGGATCTGTGCCTTGCATTCACTGTTGCCAATGACGATTTTGGCGTTAGCGAAGTTCCCTTGATTCCCAACGGGACCAATATCGAAGTAACAAATGATAATAAGAGACGGTATATTTGTAAGTGCGATGCACCGTCTTGATTCACGGTGTTAAAGTGTGATATCTTTCAACTCACGTGTTAAATCATGTCACGTCACATCAGACTTAGTTGCAAAACATCACGTATGTGATCGCATCAAAGAGCAAGCGGATGCCTTTACCAGAGGGGTGCGTTCATTTGGTCCCTATTTGTTATATATGCAATCGGAAAATATTTTGACTTCATAGACAATCTTTCTCTCGAATTGTCAGTTGTGGGAAGTTATTGATCGATCATGGCTAAGACTGTTCAATGAACCTGAGTTACAGGTTCTTATCAGCGGTCCATCGGATGGAAAGATAGATATCTCAGATATGAAGTCGAATACTCGGTACACTGGTGGCTATTCTGTGCTCGATCGCAACATCATAAGGTTCTGGAGTGTGGTCTCTTCCTTTACCTCCAAGCAGCAAGCCGATTTACTCCGTTTCGTGACAAGCTGCGAACGCCCGCCACCATTGGGATTTGCTAGCATGAACCCGCCGTTTACCATTCAAAGGGTGGGAATCATGCGTGATGGTGATAAGCTACCCACTGCCTCAACTTGCTTTAATACACTGAAACTTCCAACGTACAGCAGTGAAAAGGTTTTGAAAGAGAGATTGTTGTATTCTATCCAGGCAGGTGCTGGGTTCGAGTTGACCTAATGCAGTTTTCCTTTGTCGGTGTCAACACAGCATTATGGATGGTATCGGTGCGATGTTTCTACTTGACAATATTGAATATAAATCGACTTGTTAGCCTTAATCTATGACAATAGTAATAGATCCAACCAATACAAGTAGAGAGAGCCATTTGATGATAGTATTATCGCAAGGCAATACTGTTTCACCGTAGTTACCCTTGTTGAAGAATCAAGCAGTCTCTACTAAAAATGTTTATTTCACTTGACTCTACCATAATGGAATAAAAAGAGAGACTTATTCATCCGCAGTTGCCGTTTTCCCTTCTTCAGCCTCCTTCTCAATATCCTTAACAATTTCGTTGACATCATTTTCATTCAAAATAACTTTCTGACCTCCAGGTCTCACGACACAAATCTCCATATTCTTTGCCCCACTATCTACCACCTCCAACAAAGCCTGCACCCCCATACTAACTGCCTTATCCTCATCCAACCCCTCCTCCCAATTCTTCTCAAGAAACTCCCTCAAACTCTTAGCATTCCTGCCCCCAATCACTTGCGCCTTCCACTCGCTATGAGTCCCCGCCGGATCCGTCTGATACAACACCGGCTTCCCCTCCTCCGAAAATCCCGCCAATAGCGTTGCAATTCCAAAGGGACGCACTCCTCCCCTCTGAGTGTATTTTTGCTGCGTGCGTGCAATGTACCGAGCGAGGTATTCGATCGAGGGGGCGTCTTCGCACGTGAGACGGTAGGATTGGGCCTCGACACGGGTTTTGTTGATGAGCACGCGAGCGTCGGCGGTGAGTCCGGCGAAGGCTAGGACGCTGCGTTCGTCGATGGAGACGATTTTGCGGATGGTTCGGGGGTCTTGTAGTCTAAAGGAGGGGTTGGGTAAGTACACGAGAAATTAGTGCGGCGAAAGCCTCATGGCATGAATTCACAGATTCCGAAAATCATTCGAGGAGATTATCTAAGGATACAAACGTTTGAACCACATAATAAAAAACGAAGAAACTCACTTGGCTAAAGCTCTCCTCTCCACCGCCAACACTACACAATCTTTTCCCCTGACGCCGACAGCAGTGCTCCCTCTTCGAACGGCCTCCATGGCATATTCCACCTGAAAAAGATGCCCATCAGGGCTGAACACCGTGATGGCGCGATCGTATGACATATCTTTGCTGTAGATGTAAGAGGAGTGACGGCGGATGGAGGGTTACCTATGGCGGTTGTTGGGTCGACTATCTCGTGCAGGTGTGAAGCAGGAGAGCGACGACAGCGGAAGTGGGATGATGTTAGATTTAAAATATCGATTCTCGGAAATTACCAGAAAGTTTCCTTCTGTTTTCACCGATTTTTTACTTTGAGAGTATGGTATCCCGTGCAGAATGTATCATACCAACCAAAGCGTAAATAAAATTGTCTCACAAAATCGCGTTCGCAACATCTCCCTCATAATTTCATCGTCGATAGTCTTCCGACCAAACAAGAGGAAAATGGTATTGCTCCAGGTAATCAACCAACACCACGAATCCATTGAAACATTCAAGTTGTCCTCCAATCGTTTCGATCTAAACATACGATAAATTCGTCATTCGTCATTCTTCGATGGCAGAACGTTCTGGAGGAACAAGAGCGCAATAGATTGGACGCCTTGAGACAACAAGATCAAGAACGCGCCACACGATTTCGTGATGCTAAAAATCGGAGTATTGGCATCGACAAAAGTTATCTCGATAAACAAGTAGAGGAGAAGAGGCTTCGGGAACGTAAAGAAAAGGATGAAAAGTTGGCAGAAGGTGAGCTTCTTACGCACAGAACTCGACGATCCAAATATACTTTGTTAACGTTCATGGCTTATCATTGATGGCGCTCGCAAATAGCCGAAAAATTAAAGGATTTGGTAAGATTGCTCGATAATCATGAGGCCGCTAGTCAACAGATGAAACGAAAATCACTCGAAGATGTTAAGCGATCTCTTGAAGAACAAATGGTGCAACCAAAGAACAATGCAATTCGTATGGATGGACCAATTGACTTGAATTCATGCGGTCCTTCTTCGTTACAACGCATGTCAGGTGAAGATCATAATTATAACCAACGAAAAAAGGCACAGCAGGAGCAAGTCCAATACTGGTGTGCACAGCATACGCTTGAAAAGAAAAGGGCACTGGAGGAGGAAAGAAGGCGGGAACGAGAGTATGCCGAGTACGTGCTCGAACAAGATAGAATTCGTGCTGAGCTTGAAGAGACATCCTCAAGGAAGAAAGTGGAGGGGGCAAGATTACGACAGCGCGAGAATATGGAGTACGCAAGGCTTGCCAACGAGAGGAAGCGACAAGAAAATGAAGCGGAAAAGATTGCACAGGCGAAACAGACACACTTTCTTCAGACATCCCACCTTCTAACAGAAAATACAGAGTTGGCAATCAATGCCATCACACGGCATAGGATTCGTCCAGACCACTTTAAAGGTTTTACCAAAGAGAAAATTAAACAGATTTACCAAGAAAATGAGGCAGTTGTGGAGGAGAAACACTGCATTCACAATGCCGAAGCCAAAGCCGAGGCTGTATGGTCGATGTATCATTCTGAAATGATCCACGGAATGGAGCAAGCCGAGGAACAAATACAGAGGCGGGTTGTAGAGGAACAGAGAGTGCAGCGCGAGACTCTGGAAAAGCAAAAAGAGGAGTTGGACGATCGAAGAAGAGAGATGGCAATGACAAGGCTGCCCGCGATTGGGACGGAATTTTTCCAACGTTTCCGACAATCGTGTAGGTGAATGCGTGCTTCGTCTTCGAGGCAAACAAACAAGTACGTTTCATTTTGATATGTAACGATTAGGTGCGAATGGTAGTAGAATATTTGTAGGTTAAAATAAACAAGAATATTGTCCATATTCTTTTGCGTACCAATCCGGAAAGCGCCCAGCTCTCGAGAAGTAATCGAAGAGAAAAGAGCAGTCGCGGGTATAGCGTTCCAGAACATTTGCCGTAGTGTCCATGCTTATATTTCCCACGAGACTTACATTCAAAACTTTCCACTGGATCGGGGTCTCCGAGCAGTCATCGTGACTAAACGGTAAACCGATAGAGACAACTGTAACATCATGACGATATTGTCTGTAGCTACAGATGAATTCATTGACTAATGAATATAGTGATGTAAATTTCACGCTCTTATACATAAGATTTTCGAGTCGACTAATGCCAATGGCACCCCAGTGTAATCCATCGTGCACAGCCATTACGATGTGATCGTGTTCGCTTTCTAGCACTTTGGATTTGAAGCTAAGGGGCAATCGTAGGAGCTGTAAATATTGATGTGATAGTAACGAATTCTTAGTTGCGTAAGTCTGCGGAACTTTACAACAAATCTTCTTACACCTTTTATCCCATTTGTCAGATGAACACCAAGGAATACAGATTCGACACACTTGATGGGCAATGCTTCCTTCATGATCAACTTTGCCGTATACACAAGATGCTTCATACCTCTATTTCGCTTGGTGGCAAAGAAAACAATACCTGTGTAATTGTATTCGAATTCATTAATGAACTTTTGAACTTGTCTTACTTTCTGTCTAATCGATGATGATCCAATAAACGGTAGCCACTGAGGAATGGGAGGAGCAAGGGTAGTGCTGCTCAATGCTCGTTCTATTTCATCCTTTGCCTGGATGATGTCATGATTTTGTAAAATTCTTTCAATGATATTTTGTTTGATGTCACAATACATGTTAGTACATGTGCGTGCCTCCTGTACAAGAAATATTATGTCTGAACAATGTACCTTGCTTTACTTTCGGCTCTTGGAATGATCAAAGCAATTAACAGTTTCAAAATTTTGAAAAAGTTAACAAAGTCAAACTGTTTCATCAAGTTTAGTTTTAACCTACAACAATAGTAGGAGATCCAACCAAAGAACATACAAGTAGAGTGCACCGGGTTTGATAATAGAGTCACCACAAAGCAATTCTGTTTCATCGCAGTATCCTCTGTCTTGCTTTTCGACATATGACCTTACGTCGCAGTGACTGATATGAATCTGATATCATATTCGAATTCCTCATTGAAATTTTCTCTAGACCCCACAACACCTCATCAAAATCGAATAATGCCATACAATACCATGCCGTGCCATCTCTTTTCATGTTTTGCCCAGTGACACAGACAACATATCACGTATGCTTCTGTTCCCAACATGCTGCTCCTCTTCTGTTGTCTCCACCGCTAATATTACAACAGAAACTTCTGTAGGGACAAACCAAGATGGTGAAGTTGATGCATCCTTGAATTTGTTTATATATCCACCATCACTTGAATCAGTTCAGACTGTCAGCAATGATGACAAAAGTGAAATATTTCAGTGTTAATCATAAACAAAGATGAAGGGGTTAGAGTAACAACAGATAATTTTCTTCCTTCAGCATACATTTTTATATCTATGCATGAATGATTTAATACCTTCTGTCCCTAGGGGTGGAGCACTGGAGTTAGAGCTTGTGTGGGATACTAAGTTATTTGAAGATTCAATTGGAAAATTCAATTTAGGAGCACAGTATGCAGAAAGTCCGTCAAGTCAGCTAACGAATTATACTGTAGATTTGATAAATTGTGAGCTTTAATATTCATTACGTTCGATAAAACTAATTGCAAACTATTTGTGTTCAAAATACTAAACTATAGAAAACCATAGAAGCGTAACGGTAGTGCAAACTGTAGTGCACCTTCCGACACTCTCCATTGCTTCAAGGTTTCTCACCTTTCAGTACTGCAAGAAGTCCATCATTGCCACACAGCTTCGCAGAGTGCCTGTGCAATGAGCCAGCATTGACATTCTTTGTGAAGATGTCTGCTTTGTTATCAGTGCCAGAGATGTGCTTGAAAGCCACTGTCCCATCCTCCTTCAATTAATACAGGAAGAAAATCCATACATCTACATGCCTTGTCCACTGCTAACATTTTATTCATAAGTTTGTTCATAAGAAAATTTCCTTGCACACAAAGTTGCCCATTATTAATTATGATACCTTTTCATAAGCTATACTAAATTTCTATGTAGTTTGATTTTGCTACTACTTTTAAAGGTCCATGAAAGTTCTCTTATGAACATCCTCAAGCTGATATCCACACTTTTCATCATTTTCTTATGAACAAAAGTTTTTTTGCAATGGCTTATAAACAGCTAATGAACAGCTGACTGTAGAAGTTTTATGAGTAAGAGTATATTAAAGTAGGAGTATATTTGAATACTTCCTCTGTTCCAAAATAAAAGATTTATGTAAAATTAACCCTAACCTATGCTTGACACTAAGACTAATCTGTTCATTTTTTCGTAATTTTCCATACACTTTGCTTTGCATGCTAACATTGAAACCTAAGCAACAATAATACATCAACAGGATAACCATGGCAAAACATGACACAAATTTGAGTTGATATTGGTGATAAATGATTCACAATAAAAGACAGACTTAGAGGGCTAAAAAACAATAGAGAAGACAGTTAAGACTTGCTGCAGTGGAAAAGTTGACAAATGTGATGAAGTTGATGAAGTCATCATAATGAGAGCTGAAAAGAATTGGGAAAAGGGTGAGCTCCTTGATGGTCTGATAGAATGTTGATGGGCTGGTAGATAGAATACCAAGGGTCATTTTGACTAATCTAACTTGCTGGATGACTTGGTGACAATTTTCTTTGGAGGATTTGCAAGAAGTTGAACAATTTAGTGTCAAGGAGAGGAGGGAGAAGAGTAGCAAGAGAAGGAGTGTCAGTAGAATGTTAGCCACCATGGGAGAAAGTTCTTCTCCCACTTCTTGCATTGCGGATAAAGATGATGGGATGACAAGGAAGAGACAAAATTTGTACAATTGAACTGAAGCCCAACACAACCAAACTGTAGCCACTGCGGAACCCCAGTGATGCCACCAAACTAAACATCAACAAACCAACCACATCCAACACCAGCAAATCCAAAACCACTGCCAACAAAACTTCATCCACAGTAATGCCAACAGACCTAGCCAAACTACGAAGCTGCTGAATTGGAAGCTGTGGAACCAGAATTTGCCACACAGGGAGATGATGGTGGCAATGATGGCAGAATGTTATGCCAATGGAACAAACAGCCACTTATCTGACTGGAAGTGACAGAACCCAATGCAGCCAAATGAAATAAACTGAGAAATATGAAGAATGCCAACAAGGTGAGAATAGTGTGTGTTCTCACATAATGAACTGTTGCATCATAGTGAGTCTGAGAACTGTTTTCACCACAACTTCCTGGTGATCATTGACACCTCTGAGTTCACATCTTTTTGCAAAACCAGACATGATTTGGCGGATAGTGACATAAGAAAAGGTGAAAACTTCAACCAATATACCTTGATCTGTCAAATTAGTTCAAACTCAGACCTCTCGAGCAATTCCACACTTGCTGCCAGCAATTGGTCCTTATTCCTCTTCAGCCAATTTTCAATAGCACACCCAACATGCTCTGCATAACAGTCCCCTCACACTTGGATGGATAAAATTAATAGAGAAAAAGGTTATTACTTGCTGTGTGGGAAGGGCCCTCATAGAGAAAGTTCA
>JALLPC010000765.1:0-11555 GCA_036940045.1 Stephanocyclus meneghinianus | reverse complement strand
GAGGGGAACCCCTTTGTGATAACACTTCTTGATTAAGTGGCACTGGTCCTGCCACTTCAACAGGCACATGCCTAGAATGTTGCATTCGACTTCTGAATCTGTGAAGGAGTACACCTTCTGAGTGTGCGAACTTGTGCCTGGACTGTGGAGCAAATGCAGGAGATCCTTGATGTAGTTGTTCAACTGCGCCCTGCACAAACTGACAAATGCGCACCTTGTTGAGCTTCTTCAGACAATTCAAGATATAGAATCTCAAATTTTCTCCCGCATTATGTGCAAAACATGACTGGAGGTGGAGTAGCTGGCACTTCTGGAATGACTTGGATGTTTTGCCCGGTGACATTTTCAGCTCGACCAAAGATGTCGATGCACCGTGATGACTCTGTCTGCTCCTTGACAATGCCATTGCAGGGCTGATGAGCTTCCTCTGTTAGGAGTTGGCATAGAGTTGAAAAACTGCTTGGGATGCATTTTTTTCTTGAGGCTGACTACCTTGGACTTTAACAAGTCAGACTCTGTGGTCTTTTTCTCTTTATTGGCTTTATTCAGGGGCTCCTCAGCCAGTTCATTGAGAACCGCCTTCAAATCACTTTTCTTTGAGTCATGTGCCAGGTTGGCATCATCATAGGCAAGGATCACCCCCATCTTCTTGGCGGTAGTGTATGACTCGTTCACATGCAGCACAAACTGCTCATTGGTACCATGTCTGGATGAATCTGTGACTGGGGTTTTGGACCCATTTGCAAGATTGCACTTGAGGGACTCAGGCTTCAGGTCAAGGTCTTCTTAAACTGTGTCCCATTCTGGCACATAACGGATGGGGACTCTATCACCACCCCCTCTGCGCTTGCACTCTTGGTGTTTAAGCCCTGCTGAAGCAACCTTCTCCAAAGACATTCTTGTGAGGGCTGCTCCAAGACTTGTACCTAGAAAAAGGGTCTTAAAAGAGCTTCGAGTAGGTTCTGTTTTGAAGGAGATGCACTTCACATGAATCTTGTCAGTGGCGGGATCAGGTAGCTCAGACGTGGTGCTGCTACTTACAGACGACAAACAGATGGGGTTTCAACGGAAGACAACTGGATGCTAAACGTAAAGCTGATGGAGGACTGGTCCAATCATGATGGACTGATGAAAGACAAGCTTGACAAAGACCGATGGATGACAGACAGGATCACAATGGACAGACGATCCAGAAATATCACTCAATGGTCTATTGATCAATAGTGATCTAAGCCCGAAAGTATTTAAAACTAGGAGACTAGGAAGGAGTCAAATGTGGAATACTTGTGGCAGATGAATTTTTTTATGAGTTAAGTTATATGTAAAAAAGGCACAATGATGCCTTGATGAAGCGATATGCTTCATTTTGGCAAAACAAAACTGTGTAGAATTAATTCTACACAGTTTTAGTATGTTTTGTATTGATGACACAAGAAGATCTGTGGAGGATTCTATCTGTTGTGGTAGGGTCTCTTTGGATCTGAATCCTTTCTCAGAATATAAAATGAGGAGGGTCATCAATTCTTGCTTGTTGCACAATATGTTTTTGGAATAAGGGGATGTTCCACATCTCTTGAAAATTAAAGGTATCTTAAAGGCTACCTAAGAATACTACTGTAGAGTTGATAATTGGCCTATGTCACTTGCTTTAACTCTAATGCTGGCACTAAGAACATCTGCACCAGATTTCTTGGAGTTCCTGGGTATTGAACTTGAAAATGAATCATCATCATTTCCAAACTTGTTTTTACTGTTTGTCACAGCTGGTACTCAAGTCCTTCTATTTGCAGATGATGCACTTGAATGCAAGTGTTGAAGTGACAATCCAATCAAATCATGAGTGAGGATCATCTTCCAAAGATAGAAGAGATAAGTGCTTGTGTCAATAACAAAATTATGTTCATCAAATGCATGTCATAAGGGCCCTTGGTGTTAACTGTCATCATTTACTTCTTTATCTTCATCAAAGCTAACAAAACACCCATTGTCTTGACCAGTGCACTCCCAGTTGGAGATCATTCAGTTAAGTTGAACAGTCATCAATTGTTAACATTCCTCAACTGTATCTGCAGTGGCTGGCTGCATTTGACTCACCAATTCACATGACATTGGGATGGGTCTAGAAAAGTAAGAATGTAGATTTTGAAGCAAGACTGTGACAGGATGGAAGATGAGATCATTCAATTTTTCAGCAATTATCTGCCATAAAGATTCCACCTTTGCTTCTTGTGTGTTCCAATTTTTGGAGGCCTTTGTCCACTAGGTAATGTTATGGTTCAGAAGGCTCATATTATCTCATCATGCTCAACAAGATATCGATCACATGCAGCATGGGATATTTCCCAGTCCAGTTTGCTCTTTTATCAACCATATCCTATCTTTCTCAAGCTTCTTCCTCTCTTGTCTCTTCTGCCATCTCTGTGCGCTCAGCAATCATAGTTTTAATGAAGTTCAAATCATTGTCACCAGACACAGGATGAATGTTCAACCAATCCAATGCTCATGATACAGTCCAAACTTTTGGACAGG
Source organism: Stephanocyclus meneghinianus (assembly GCA_036940045.1). Taxonomy (NCBI): domain Eukaryota; phylum Bacillariophyta; class Thalassiosirophyceae; order Thalassiosirales; family Thalassiosiraceae; genus Stephanocyclus; species Stephanocyclus meneghinianus. The sequence goes on along the minus strand of JALLPC010000765.1, from coordinate 9,026 downwards.
GGCAACTACAATGTCATCAAACACATTTGATCTCCAAGTACCTCAAACCTCATATCAATGAAAGTTAACTTGATGTTGTTGGGAGGTGCAGAACTCCACAGCAATATAGAGCCATCAACAATGGACCTTCATTGTCCATCAACCCTTGACATAAAAGAAGAAGGCCTTCAAAGAACTCCATTCTAATTATAATATCTCTCTGATGCAGACAAACATGATGCCATGGATGATCCAAATACAGTTGGCAAGTATGCAGTTATATTTTCTGCCTTGTTATTATCATTAGTGCCACCAGAAGCATGATTCGATGATTTGCTTGTATTGGCTGGTTGTGCATTCTGGTTTAGCCCAGAATTGGATATATCTACATCCAAAGCATCTGCCATTGTGGAGAGATGATGTGCGATATGCAAAAGAAACAAGCAAGAAAATGCGGTAGGCAATTGAGGAAGTGCACAAATGCTCTCTTGCCACTAGTCAAGTTGGAGGTGGCAAAAAAGTTGTACACATCCAATGATACACATCATCATAACCTATTTAAAAGGTTATAATTATGTGTATTTTTGAGGTAGGTATTCAGAAAAAGTTGTCTACAGAGATGGCCTGAGTTGAGATACAACATATGACGAGTTGTAACAGGGTCCCACACAGGAGTGCCAGATGAGCATGCATCCAGGACAGAGATGTGCTTCTAGGAATAAATTTGTTTTTATGACCTTTGAATCATGAAATGACTACATAATACATTACTCCCATGTTGTCCCTTTCTCGCCCAACTCATCATAATACTCCACCTCTCCAAAATGGATATTGATTTGGCATTCAAAAAAATTCAATTTTACATGCTGCTGACCTAATGTACAATTAATACATCTATGTAAGACATAATATTAGTAGGGGGTGCACTGACAATGCAGCCCAAAACTTTTTTATCCCCAATTCCCCCCAAAATTACAGGACTTGTAGATATAGGTCTAATTAGAGCATGTACCAATTTTGAGAGAGAAAAAATGATTTCAAGGTGACTTATTTCTTCCAGAAGCACAGAAATTTTGGTTTGTTAGTGAAAATTACTAGTTGGCGAGAGCTTGGTCAAGATTTCAACATTTCAAATCATTCTAAGACATTCTCTGGCCTTCAAATATTACTGAGCTATGTCAGAAATAGGTGCCTTTAAATCTTGGTTAGGTTAAGAACACCAAAACATTGACATCCATTGCCACACTGAGAGGCCAGATTTGCTAGCTTTTGCTAGCATCTGCTATGGATTCATAGGCAACTCGACCCTTCTTGTCCAATGATCCCAGACATGGTTTGGCTGTCAATAGTGGTCCCAAACAACGTTACTAACATGGTTTAACAGTTTGGTAATGATAAGAACACCAAAACATTGACATCCATCGCCACACTGACTAGGGCAGTTTTGCTAGCATTTGCTAGCATCTACTAGGGATTCATAGGCAACTTGACACATCTTGTTCAATGATCCCAGACATGGTTTGGCTGTCAATAGTGGCCCCAAAGGGTGGTACTGACATGATTTGACAGTTTCGTAATGATATTTGTATTTCAAGTCATCTTGTTAGTGCATAGTAGTGAAAGGTGCAGTCAGGGATAGAAAGTACCCACATTGGTACCCGTATTAGTTTACTAAGTGCCCATAGAAGGGTAAACAAAGGGGTTTGTACCAGATTTTCCATGATTTTACATATTAAAATGCCCTTTTTTACAAATTATGGGGGACTAATACAATGTTGATTATGAGTCTGCTAACAATATTATGACATCTACACCGTGAATTTTTTGCAATTAATGATTATTTATTTATGTTTTATGTTTGTGTTGTGCGCCTTTCTACTCTTTTCTTAGGCCACTAATGAGCAGGATTGTCTTCTCTTCCTCAACCAAAATTTGTTTGTTTTGGAAGTTCCTTCTTGAATTTGGCCACCAATTTTGAGACTCTAACTATCCGAATATGTTGATTGTTGAGTTGGTGGTGTGAACTGGGACTGTTTCTGCAGAAACCGATCTGCCAGTTAATTAAATTTGTTGTCATGTTAGCAAAATTTTGTGCATTTACATGAAAACGAGCATTTTCAAATTGTATTCACCTGTTTTTGGATGATGCAGATCGCTATTGTAAAATTTACAATAGCCCATCTTCCTTTATTGCTTGGAAATTGAAGAGGCATGGAGGCAAGCTATATGAGATTTAATCAGCCTGGTGACGGCGGCTTGGAGCAACAGTGCTGTTAGTGACGGGACTAAAATTATCATGATTGCAAGGAAAAATAAGATTTCACCTTGTTTTCATTTATTTTTTTATGTATATGCCACCCCACGTTCATTAATGTAGCAACAAGATAGGAGGGAACGAGTGGACAGGTGGATGCAGAGGGCTGAACGAAGGAGATCATGAAGTTTGAGTTGCGTGCGCACAAAATATTGCAGCAATCAACATAAAATTTATGAACTTACCTTGTTTTTCAATTTCCTAATTTTTCAATTAGATGATGGCCCATCTTTCTTTATTGGTTGGAAGGTGAGTGTTCGTCGAGGCAACGTGGCAGATGCCCAGATCGTCAATTCGTGGAGCATGTCATCAAAGTTCATGAATCCTGAAAAAAAGCTCGGGACAATCACACAACAGTACTTACATGTTTTCTGCCCTGTGACTTCAAAACAGTGCACAATGGTTGCGCAAGCACTTTGTGGACGGCAGACACTTGCAGGGACAAGTTTGGGTCAGTATCAGTAGAGATACTTTGAACGACGGACTTCATCGTCGTGATGTCGGATTTTCCGCACTTTTTTGTAGTGCGTGCATCGTAAAAAACAGACACAAGAAACCAAAAAAAGTGTGATCGTGGAATGCAGCGGCACGTGCCTTGTTTGCCCGCGTGCCGCTGCATTCTCAGAATTCACAGAGGACTCGATACTGTGAAGATATTCGGGAAACAAGTTGGGATATTTGCTCACAATTTGAGCGATGTAATTGGAACAGTCACAAAAAAATCTCAGAGGGAAGGCACGATGTGTGCCCCAGTCCGGGCTTCTCATTGTTTATACTCACACTTTTTTTGAGGTAGACAGCAAGACCATTTTTACTTCTTTATATCAAAAAGATATGTACTAAGTAAAAAAAATTCAGTGCACCCCCTAATATTAGGACTAGTGTATTGCCTACCATGTCTAGTAGTACCACTAGTTATATTTGAGTTGTTTGTGAAAGGAGTAACTGCTGAAATACACTCTGTTTTCATGGTAGTACATTTTGACATAAGTTGGTAAATTTGTGTTCATTTAGATATAAGTTTTATGAGAGTTACATTTCAGGTATGGTGGGTATGCATTTAGTCTATAACTGTCAACTCTCTTGCTGGAAAAATTTGCACATTTCTCTCAGTTTGAGACCGGTGTTGTTCATGTGCTGCACTATTTTCTACTTGCACAGCTTTGAATCTTGTCTTAAATGAGTTGTTATCTTGTTTCTATAAATAATCAAACTGATGTAAAATGTCCTAGTGATTTTACATGATATTGTTGTTTCTCATCAAGAGATAAGTCAGTGTCAAATCCTGATGATCATGCTAGCACGGAGAGCAGTGACACCTGTGATCATGTCAGATATAGAACATCTGTGTAGTCGTTCTTCAGTTTTTGGCCAACTGAAGAGTCATAAACTTTTGTACATCCCGATTCTCATGCCACACCTGTAGTATAAGCAACCTTCACAATCATGTACAAGAGCAGAAAGAGAAAAGTTTGTCATGTTTTTTTTTAGTTTTTGGTCATGTGGTTCAAAGCGGAATATACATCACCAATGATGCAGACACCTTTCATCTGCCCCCTTTTTTCTCAGCATCTCTCTTATATTTCATTTTATGATGATATCACTCTATTTGCTCGTTTTTCCTCAATCTCACTTGGTGAACACAAACTCAAGTAATAATGTGGCTGTTTCATGGCTCTCTTAATGGCATTGAAGAAAAGAACAAATGTCAACTTTGCAATATGACTTGTATTGATTGTGTATACTGTGACATTTTGCTCTTAACTTGTCATATCAGAATAACATCTTACTAAAGTCTAAGTCTGCTAACCCTTCAATGCTGATTTGGTCTAAATCGACCAACTTATCCCAAAAATTGAATAAGTTGACTCTTAACTTATGCAGAATGCCGCATAAGTTTCACAAAGTTTTTTATTTTTAACGCCATTTAATGCGCCAAACTACCACTTTCCGTCTGTTATTCATTCTGCTGGTACTTACCCTATAAATGCAAATCTCTATTATCTCTCATCTGCCTGCAAGAAATCCGTAGTGGATGTATATTACCATCATCATTTGATATGGATGGGCATTCATGATGAAATAAAACTCCATAATAGAGCTGATTGCACAATAGGAGGAGATGTGAGAGAAGGTTTTTTGTTGTTGGTATGTGACATGGTCACGATTGAGGTAAAAGTGAGATGATTGTTGCTATGTGGGGCTAATAGTGCCACAATTCAGTTGATGCATCAGATTAAACTGAAAGTGATGAGGCAGAATTGGATAAACTTTAGTCAACTCATGCATGATTCTGCATGAGTTAGTTAATGTCGAAGCCTGTATGAGTTGGCAGGAGAGGGTCGAAGTTGTAATCTAAAGAAAAATAATCTCCATTAGTGGTATTACTTTTAAATATCTTATTCTGCCTTCATAGAATTTCGTATGTAGATCGAATCATGTAATCTAAATTCAATTACAAATCATTCTAATCTGGAATCACACATTTCCTTCTCTTATCAATATCTGTCTCATCCTCTCAAACATTATCACACTTCCACAGATGGCAGCGTTCAGGCTTTCCGTACCTGGAGCCATGGGAACATGAACCGTAGATATTTTGCCTTCTCGGATTGCATCAAGAACATCGCTCCGAAGGCCTTCCCCTTCCCTTCCTAAGATTAAAGCAGCCCCTCTCTTCTCACCTCTAATGCCACTTACCCAATCAACATTAAAATGTGGTATTGATTGCTTTGGGTTCACCATTCTCTCATCTCGAGCCTCTTCCATCGTGGCAGCAAACACGCGTTCAGCATCAATACCACATTGCTGCAACAAGTTTAATAGTTGCGCAAATGCCCCAAGTTGTTCTTGGTTACTTCCCAATTTTCTAGGCTCGCTCATATCCAACACAGGTACACGAAAAGATGCGCCCATAGCAGATCGCAACACCTTAGGATTCCAAACATCACAACTGTCAGGAAGTACAATTAATGCGGTAGCATTTGATGCTGCGCACGACCTCAACAGTGTTCCAACATTTCCGGGATCAGAGAGACCATCAAGAATCAAATAAAATGGCGCAATATCGGTAGAATTAGATACTAGATTGTAAGGATTGGGTATTTTCATCAGCGCGACAACGCCTTGAGTATTGACTGTTCCTGAGCACGCTTTAACGACTTGGTCTGTTCCAATGTTAATAGTGCAAAAATTAGCGTTGGTTTCGTTGCTATCATTGTAGTGACTTTTTTCCTTGCGTTGTAATGACTCTTCGTGAGCTATACGTAGCCAATACTGTAATTGTTGTCGATTTTCTTGGTTTTCAGCACCGCTTAAATCTAATAACAATGATTCTGAAACTACGATTCTGCGAACCAAGCGTCGCGACACTTCGTTTGATAGAATGTCAGTGACAAGACGAACTCCTTCGGCGACTGTCATCCCAAGCTCCGATCGTTTCGATTTGTTTGCTCGGTGGACAGACTTGAACAACTTGACTGTCTTAGAGGTTTGGTGATTAGTTATTCGTTCCCAGTTTGGTATATCTGACATAATTGGATCTGAAACAGAAGAGTACAGATTTTGATTAAAGTGAAAGGGTCGTTGTCGTGGATAGAGCAGGGAAGGATTAGGACGAAACCTTGACAGGTAACTTCGTTCTCGTAAGGGCACAACGAAAGAGGGAATCGGCGATTGATATGAAGCAAACGGAGAACATCTATCTGAGGCAAATACAGTTGATCGATGAATGATGTTGTGTCGTATTGGATTCCTCCTATGCACTAAGTTTCGAGGTAATTCATTCATCGACGCATTCCGCAAAGATGAAGTCCTCGTCTGGACCAACAACGTTGCAGCAAAGGACGTGGGGAATTTCATTGATGATCTAGTAAGGAAGGAACGGGGATGGCGTCAAGTCAGGTGTTTGACGTGTGATATGAGTTGATAGGACGTTTATGCGGAAAATAGGGGTTGACTGAGGTTGTTGAGGGTTGTTTCTGGCCTGATAGCTGCTGATAGCTGGATGAGAGGGGAGTTCTGGGAGAGCTCTGGGGTTGATATTGTAGGGGTGGATCTGGGTGGATAGATGATGGTCTATGATGGTTTACAGTGGTTGATTGGCCTTTGGCTCCTCCAATCTGGTACTGGTGTACCTTGTCAACGGAATACTATTCTCAAAAGATGTAAGAGATAATATAGTACTTTATATCAAGATAGACCAATTTCATAATGAAATGTTTTATGAACTTGTAGGTATTTCAAGTCACGCTCAACGAGGCGTCAACAGGCTTAAACGAGGTATCTTTTTATTATATTGATCACACCAAGTAGAATATCATACAAACCATTTTCTTTGTCTCTACCGAAATGGAAGAGAACCCAGAATTCAGAACAGGGTACGGTGCCATAACAAAACTCTTTAGGGCAGAGAACTCGCCGACGATTCTCTCGCTCGTTTTAATGATCATCCAAAACTGACCAATCCAACAAAACATGGACGCAACTGCCGATAGCAGCAACACAAATTTGTTGAATTCAAAGAAACCAGGCGCCAGAGTGGCGTTTCTTGGTAATTCAATCCAGTACTTCAATGACACGCCGCGTTTCATGGTTCGACTTAGCAGACAGACAGGTCTAAGCAAGACCAATCTTAACACACCATACGACGCCTTCATTGCACACCAAGATTCTTGTTTTCGTGGATGGGTAAACCTTGTTGGCCTGTGGCAAAGGGGGAATGGCATGATGAACCACGGATTTACATCCGAAGCGGCCATCATTGAAGTAAATGAAAACGGAGATAATATTTACGATGTTGGATCTGCGACCGTTCAAGATCTCTTGACACAGAATGAATGGGACTTTATAGTTATGAATGATCATACTCAAGGCCCTGCTCGTGTGGAGTCGCGTGATGCAACACGAGAAATCTTGATAAAATGTTATGCTCCTCTCATAGTTGCAAATCAAGCAATACCTATTATCATTGAAACCGCAGCTTATCGTTTCGAAGGAATAAATAACTCTCGTGATTTGGGCACTGTATATGAGTTTCAGCAAAAGGTTCGGGAAGGGGTATCGTCCTATCTTGAAGCCTTAAGAACAAAGCTCCCACCATCTATTTCGCCCCGTATTGCTCCGGTCGGAGCAGCATACTTGCATGTTCGTGAGAATAATTTTGGCTTATGGGAACAGCTGTTTGACTCCTATGATAATTTTCACCCAAGCCCGAAGGGGACATTTTTACAGGGCTGCGTGTTGTATTACACGATGTTCCTATCTCCACCTCAGATACCTTCGACGGAGGAAGAGGTTGCTGACTTATGGAAAGATTCTAGAATGATGAATTGGGCAAATAAAAGACAAGGATACCAAATAATGCCGCTCCCAACAGTGGAGGAAGCGAAGTACTTGTGTCAAGTTGCAATATTCATCTGCGATAGGGAAGCTACCAACTAAAGCGCTCTACAAAGTAATGAATTATGACACGGAAGACACAGCAATGTTTGATAGCTAGACATGACACTATACAAATTTCTAATAATGTTTTCACATCGACTTGCCCACTAGTTCCCCGTCAGCTCTAGCATGGCCGTACACACTAGGACCTTCATCCATACCTCCTTGCAGAGCGAGATTTTGTTCCCGAACCAAACGAAAATCGTACAGTCCCATTGTTAGCAAAGAGTTGATTTGTTCTGAATTGTGAACCTTGTGAAGATGACATACTTTGTGATGAAGGTATAGCACAAGAGGCAGCAGCTGCTGCCATCTTTTGCACTGCTCCAACAGCATCTTGGAACAATCGTTCCCTATTCTGACTGGGCGAAGGCTGTGAAACAGGTTCTCCCCTTGCAATTGCGGCAGCTCGTTCATCCTTCTCCAGAACACGTTGCGTACTATCTTCATGCACGGTTTTAACCAATGTAGCAGCTGCTTGACTGGCCATGGCACTTCCCACCATAGAGGCAGCCGATGCCAAAAATGAATTGCCCTTGGCAGCACGCGAGGCCAGAATGCTTCCAATCACGCTGCCAACAACTGCCGCTGCCCCCATTGCCATATTCAACTCGTCCTGAGACATTCCAGCAACCGTGGAATCAAACATGTCCATGAAATTTTCAAACTCTTTCTCTTTCGCCTCAGATGTGTAATTATTGTTGCATTGCCTCTTTCTTTCTCTACATCTTCCCGCTGCCAATTCACGATCATAAGAAGCTCGCGATAATGGGTCTTTCAATACGTTGTACGCTTCTCCGATCTCGATGAATTTTGCCTTCGACGCGGATTCATTTCCCGGGTTTTTGTCGGGATGACAATTAAGAGACGCACGAAGGTAAGCTTGTCGGATGGCCTTCTGGTCTGCATTTCTGGCTACACCGAGGATATCGTAGTAAGTTCGCGAGTCTGACATGGTCTATTGATTACACTAAGAAGGTCTCCTTTCCAAAACAATGCCCGATCAAAATATTGTAGACTAGCGAAAGACTGGTGCCTGGTGATTGCTAGTGGAGGCTGGAGTGGAGGCTAGCGTGGAGGATGCGTGAAGGAGGCGTGAAGGAGGCGTGAAGGAGGCGTGAAGGAGGCGTGAAGGAGGCGTGGAGGCCTAGGTAGCGTGGTTGCTGCTTGGTTGCAGTTGGTTGCTGTACAATACAAAACCTTTGTGCAGAACTCTGAGACAATGCTGCCGTGTTGCTGTTGGAGCGCAGTTTTTAGCTCCAGTTTCTGATCCTGGATGACTAAGGTTTTT
>JALLPC010000764.1:0-11558 GCA_036940045.1 Stephanocyclus meneghinianus | reverse complement strand
ATTGGAGGACCATCACATTCAGACCAGACCATGCAATTCAATTGAAAAAGAACAAACATTTTGTTTTCATTTGTCAAAGAGTAAACAAAGGAGAATGCAAACATGCTGTTTGTCACGAATGCCATGAAAACCATTCAAAAGCCCAGAACAGATCAAGAGGTGGTGTTCTCAGTAAAAATGAGTTGATCCATTCTTGTCATCATGAACTATGCAATCCACAGTTATGTGCTGATGTCTGGTGGTGTACCAGAGAATACTTGGAAGGTCCCCAGTGGTCAGAACATTCCATGGCTTGTACTTTCTGTGAGAGGATGTTTACTATGGGGGATACGTAATGGAAGACATTTTATGGGGATTCATGTTTATAGTTTTTCGTAGGGGTGTTATGATTTGGGATGGGGCTGTTATGGTAAATGCCTATATATGAAGTGTCCCCCCAAAATTATAGCAAATATTAAAAAAGATATTTTTGTTTGCAGCAAAGGATGTAATTTTCTGAAATTCAATGACAAACAAAAATTGATTTTGTTAAGACAAAGGAAAATCTTTTTTATTCTGTGTGACTCCTACCTTTAAGCACATGCATAGATAGAGAGTATTTGTTAGTTATTAGGGCGGTCAGTTATATGGAACCCTGTGACTTTGTATTACAAAACCACCTCATTTCATCATATGATGCAATTTCATCTGTTAGGTGTCAGTTTAGTGTCTAAACTGACCAAATTTTAGAGAAAAGGTATTCATTGCATTTTAAACAGAAAAGTGGTTTCGTAGGATGAAATGAGATTTTGTAATACGTAATGATAAAAAAGTCAGAGGAAAAAATTAAAGTCACATGCTTTACACTAGTAAATCTGATTTCATAAGACAAAGGGATGTTAATTGTGAGACTTTGTATTACTAAATTATGAAAGCATAATTTTCATGCTGAATACCAGAAAACCCAGTTTAATATAACAAAGCGCTGTCTTTGCGGGTAACAAAATGCACAGCTCAAACCATGGACCACAATATTCGCAGGATATACTCAAACCTCTAAGTCTATCCACAGTGCTTTCTCAATGATTTTTTATGTTTATATAAACTAAATAAAATTTTATCGCTTACCTTAAAAAGATGTCCGTTCACATTGGAGGCAATTTAGGATACCCTTTATCTTATATTCATGTATAAATGTTTTTATAACGTCGGCTCATTTCGTAATATGGAATCACTAGCTTTTGTGGTTTTGTCTGACGAAGTCATGGGGTTCCATATAACTGCCCCCTTTTGACTTTGTGAGCAATATGGGAAGAAGACATGTGCATGCACTATTACTTAAAGATCTTAAATTTCAGTGTTATAAAAATAACATCAAGGATGAAACCAAAGGAAACCATTATGCAAAGCTGTTAATGACTGCCCTAATACCTACTCTCCAGATAAATATATCAGCTATTCTCACATCTCAAAGTATGCACAAGTTTCCTAACCAGAAAATGTACCGGGAAATCTCAATTCTGTTCTATTTTTTATGTTTTAGCTTTTTATCACTTAGAACAACCAAATCGACCTGAATTGAATGAATTGACCACAGTCCTGTGCTACAGAACTTTCCAATTGAGACCATTAATTTGCAATATTTGAACAAATGAAGCTTTACTTTTCCATTGCTCTGCATGTCAAATATAAGCATTGTTTGCTATAAGTAATTGATAATTATTTTTCATTAGATAATTAATTCAAAACAATCATGATCAATGTCATAGACAATGATGAGAAATTGAATAGCAGGATTTGTCCACAGAGGCTGACTCATGATTGATGCAACATAGAAAAAATAATTTTAAAGTGCAGTCCAAACTATTAGGCTAATTTGTACAGTCCCCACACAGTCCAAATTGTTATGGAAATTTGTGCAGTCTGAATTTTTAGGAAAAATTGCAAGGTCCAAATTCTTAGGGACATTTGTGCAGACAGACTTGTTAGGGAATTTGAGCTGTCCACATTGTTAGGGAAATTTGTACAGTCAACATCACAAGGAAAGGATACAAACACCACAATCCAGAGTTTGTTTGTCCCACAATAGTGGGGAAACAAACTACAATAAAACCTGGTTCATAAGTTCTACTTCTACTTATTTTTGGTTAAAAGTTATTTTTGTTCAATCGTCTTGCTGATCAAATCAGAGGATTCAACTGTTCTTCATACACTAGAACATATTAAAAATTTAACAAAAAAACACCGGCCTTTATGTGGCAAAGGGAGTTAAGAAACTAGAAGACTGGGTGCTAATGGGGACATGAGCTGGCGTTAGGTAGGTTATGCCTTCAGAACATTAACCATGGTGCTTTGCACAGCAACGCTCTATCATGCCTGGTGATATTACCTATACACACTATGTACATTCACTTGGACTACCACATCATACAATTGCCAACAAGCATTGTTTTTCCCACATCACATAGTTAGATCACAGCCATAAAATAGGAAAATCGAATTCATGATCTGTGCTCACCATGATGCTATGGTCACTGGGGTTCCCTAGTTTTTCTATGAAAAGAGCTGCACACCAAATGCTGTAACATCAACAGTGCTTACTCTTCCTACCTTTTTCACACCATTGCAATGAGCCAGGTAAATTACATGGCTCACGCCAATGCCAAGGCCAACATCTTGTTCCTTGCCAGCAAGATCACCATCAATTGCAACGACCATGGACACTTCATCCATGATGCTGTTGAGTGATTCAAACACAACTTCACTCTACAGCTCAGAGCCTGCTATAATGACATGCAGCCTGGCAGGAAATGAAACTGCTCATGGCAGCCGGCAACAATGCACTCACTACCATCAAGTTCACTGATTGTGTCACTAAGACATCCTCTTGAATGATGCACATGCTGCCGCCACTGCTCTCACCAAACAAACAAACTTACCCAAGAAGCCACACATTGACACACAAGCTGAAGTGAAAGTCAAGGCTGATGATCACAATTATGCAATTCAAGCCACGATTGGCAATAAAGAGGGCATGGCTGAAGCCATCACCTCCATCGTCAGTTCCAACGTCACAGATCCCATAATCAAGCACACTGATGGGAGGCAACTCAGCGGCCCTTTCCTCACTGTTGGTTCTGCCACCAAGCATCCAACCAAATGCAAAATGGTTGCCTTGAAAGTTAATTTGCTTTCATTCAGATTTTACTGGCGGAAATCATTCCAAATCAACATGGAGCAACTCGGAGCCCAAGTCAACAATAGGTGACTTCCTTCCACCTCAACTTTGATGCCGACAACTATGTCCTTGTCCTCTTTGACATCATTCATGAAGCAACTCTCCATGAGTATGGGCATGCTTCCATGAAACCCTTCAAACCCTTCACCAACAGTACAAGTATGATCATCAACATGATGACATCTCCATTGCTGACATTGTACACAAGCCCACCGTAGCAGACTCCATTTGCAACCCTTCCAAGGCACCAGCCCCCAAATCCATCCACAGTGTCAGCAAATCCATCAACCTGCTGTCCAACTTTGCCAACAGCATAGGTGCCAGCAGCGATTACAACAAAGCTGCACTTGGTGTCTCCAGTTCCAACAGTGAATCCTCTTGTAGCACCAAGAAAAGTGCTAAATGTGACAACCCCACAGACAACAATTGAATCGGCAGAGTGGTCAAAAATGCAGCAAATCTAGGGAGCAGGAGACACTTGGTTGTCAAGTCAATCACTGCAAATTCTGTAAGAAGTTTAAATGGTACCGCCAAAAACCCAATACACCAGCAAAGACTTGCTATTGGAGCCCAAAGTTGAAGGTGTTTTGCCCAAAGGCTGAATGCAATGAAATGAAAATCCCTTACATTCCTCAATGGAAGTTTGACAATGATTCTGGGGATGAAGGTTGATGGTGAGGGGGTCCGGATGATGATTGAATTTTGGTGCAAGAGACATCACGTAAAACAAATAAAATAGCTTTAGCTTCTGATTTTTCTCCAAATGTCACTTGCTCAAGTAATTTTACTACACTCAAACCTCCAATGACACTACACCACCAGACACAACCCTTCCTCCCAACACTCAACCAACCCCACCACAACCTGCTCCTTCACACCATTGTCAGCAAAAGGGCCACCTTGGGAAAATCCTACATCTACTCTCACAACAGGAAGATGCATTCCTTCATTGTGCAATCACCCACACCAAAAATGAACACACCAATGCTACCAAACTCAACGTTAACAATACGCACAGTTCTGCCATCAACATGGCCGATGTCTTTTCTGACATGCAACCTTTTCTTCTACAATGAAGCCACAACACAGTTTCTAACCTCTGCTCCAGCCTGCATCACACTTCACAATGACTTGTTTCCAACATAAGCATGTCTGCTTTGCTGCACAGCATTCTGAGCAGACTAAGCCTGCTCTTTCCCAACCCACAGTATGGCTCACCTATGATTCTGGGGCCGATGGGCACTACCTAAGGGAGTGTGACTGTGCCACTGCTAAACTTCTCATCCTATGTACCTCTCCAAACATGTAGGTGTTGCCAACAGCATCAGCAGGACTGCCAATGTCACCAAACTCACTTTTTGTGCCTTATCACTATCTGCAGCCCAAGCCAATTTGTTTGACAATTTTCCCACCTCACTCACAAGTGTCACTAAAACTGCCAATGATGGCATGATTTCAATTTTACCAAAGATGGCATCACCGTTCACAATGAAAATGACATCCTCATCACCTGCCATGGTGAACCCATTTTAATTGGAGTCCACAATTCAGAAGGACATTACCACATCCCCCTTATTTAACAACATGGCCAATGGCAACCTCAACCTCCCTGCAAGCATGTCACCAAAACTTTACACCAAGCCATCAGCATATATGACCTGCCATCCATCAAGAAAGCTATATGATGAATAAATGCTGTCTGCATCCATGCCATTAAATCTACATGGGTCAAAGCCATCGAAGCTGGAAATTTTGTCAGCTGGCCATTACTCCCCCCCAAAATGTCCTCAAATACTATCCTGACTCCAAAGCCACAATGAAGAGCCATATGAATCAAACAAGAAAAAATGTGCAATCCAAATATGCAAACCCCTCCCATTCAAACAAGCTCGTGTTGCCTCTCTGTGACAAGAAGGTACAAGATGTCTTCACTGCAGTCTACAATGTTCGCAAAACTGTCTTCACTGACCAAACCAGATAGTTCAATACACGATTGCAATGTAGTAATCAGTAATCATGGTCATGGTCAAAATTGATGGCAATTTAATTCTTCTCAAATTGTTACGAAGCAGAAAAGATCCTGAACACATTTGCAGGTATGACTCTCTCATCAAGTGCCTCTTATGCACTGGTGTGACCCCCAAAAAACTCATCCATGTCATAATGCAGCCAAGGTTGAAATCTGCAACTTCAAAGAACACTTTCAAAGTGTCCTTGCAGGTGCTGCAGACTCTTTTCCTTGCAGTCTGTGGGATCATCTTCTGTCCCAGACCAAAATCACACTTAACTTTCTGCACCAATCCAATGCCATGCCCACTGTTTGGGCATATGCCCATCTGTCTGGTCCTTTTGACTACAACAAGATGCCTTTGGATCAAATGGGATGTGAAGTCCACATGCACAAAAAAGACAGAGAAACCGGGCATGTGGGCCTTCTATTGTGTTGACGGTTGGTATTTAAATACCTCTCTTGAGCACTACAGAGTCCACAATTGTCACTTAAAGGACACCCAGTCCAAGCAACTCAGTGACACTGTTGGTTTCAACACAAAGACATCAGTAATTTTGCCCTCACCCCTACAGATAAACTAATGAAAGCAATCACTGATTGCAAGGCTGATCTCACAGCCTTTTCAGCCTCTCCCCAGGATACCAATCTTCATGATCTCCAAACCCTTGTCAATCAGGCTCATGTCATAATCAACACTCAACACACTCAACCCACCATTATTTTGAGGGTGCCAGACCCAATTACACTGATCACAATCGACCCTCCCTCCACCCATCCTCCCCCCATCTCCCCTTCCACAGCCTCACTTCCAAGGGTGCCCATACTGAATACCCTCTCCACCCAACAAACCATTGCACGGCAAACCTGCCATTGCCAACGCCTCCTCAATGAAGCTGCAACACCCACTTTCTTCCCAAGCCAACCACCAGCCCTGAGCATGCAATCCAGAGTACAGACAGCTACTGCATCACTCAACCAACCAACTGTTGCTGCTCCAAGTTCCAAGCAACTCCCACGCAAAGCACCCTTAACATGAAACACTGCCCGTAGACCACTTGCTAATGCCATCTACGATTTCAAGAATGGTTGTTTTCATTCAGCGTTTGCCTGCTTGGAACAACGAATTGAACATGCTATTGACATTCTCGATCAATTACCACCAGCTACTAGATCATCCAAAATACAAACAGCAATGGAGCACCTCCACAGCCAATGAATTCGGCTGCCTAGCTCAAGGGGTTGGTACATGCATTTAGTTTACCAACACAATTCACTTCATTGCTGAAAATGAAATCCTGACAAATCAGTGCAAAGACATCACTTATGGTAGATTTATTTGCAATGTCTATCCGGATAAAACTGACCTCGATCACACCAGAGTTGTTGCAGGTGGCCACGATGCAGCTACCCTATTGCAGTTGCTACTCCAACAGCAGAGATGTTAGTAGCCAAGATCCTCTTTAGCAGTGTCATCTCCACTCAAGGAGCATGCTTCATGGTAATGGATAATTTGAACTTCTACCTCATGACTCTACTGCTCTGGCCTAAATACATTCACATCAAATTGACGGATGTCCCTGGCGAAATTATCCAATAATATGGTCTTCACCAAAAAGCCAACAAAGCTGGTATGATACACATGGCCATCTCCAAAGGCATGTATGGTCTCCCCCAGAGTGGCCTCCTTGCCAATGAATTATTAGAGATATGGCTCAATAAACATAACTATGTTCAAAGCAAATTTGTGCCAGGCCTCTGGAAACACCGATCCAGACCAATTACTTTTTGACTCACAGTTGATGACTTTGGAGTAAAATATATTGGCCAAGATCATGCTGAACGTCTACACCAAGTCCTCTCTGCTGATTACAAAGTTGCCTGTGATTGGTCAGGAACTCACTACATTGGCATTCACCTGTGCTGGGATTACATCAATCACAGGGTCCATCTGTTCATGCCTGGCTACATCACAAAGGCCCTAAGAATATTCAACCACACTCATTTCAAGACAGAAAACCAACCATTCCCACATATGCCCATCAAATATGGCCGCAAGAAGCAACACGCCAAGTCACCTTCCTCTGCCCCAACCCTCAACTAGAAAGGCAAGAAATTCATCCAAAAGGTATATAGAAAATTCCTCAACCTTGGACATGCCGTTGACAGTATTCTCCTTGTACCCATCAGTGCCATTGTGGCCCAATCCTCCAAACCTACTGGAGACACCCTAGCCCAAACTCGTCAACTCCTTGATTATCTAGCCACCCAAGAAGATGCTGTGCTCACCTACACTCGAAGTGACATGAAATTAGCAATTCACAGCAATGCCAGCTACCTCTGTGAACCTGGTGTCCGTAGCCTTGCTGGAGGCCATGTCTTTTTATCCTTTGATAGAACAGGACCCTGTAAGAATGGTGCTATCTTAAACATTGCTCACATTATCAAACATATCATGTCTTCAGCCGCTGAAGCTGAACTGGCAGCCCTTTACATCATGGCCCGCAAAGTGGTCTACATTTGAATCATTCTTGATGAAATGGGTCACAAACAACCTCTTACACCCATCCAAACCGACAATGTCATGGCCAATGCTGTCATCAATGGGAAAGTCCAACTTAAATGCATGAAAGCCATGGACATGCGCTTCCACTGGCCACAAGATCCCGAATGTCAGCAAGAATTCAAGTTCTATTGGCAACCTGGAAAAACAAACTATGCTGACTACTGGACTAAGCACCATTCTGCTTCCCACCATGTAAACATTTGAAAAGAATTCATCACACCTTACATTGTCCTCAAAATGTTGAACATGACAAATCAGGAGGAGGTGGCAGCCCAGGCTTCTTAAGTGCGTTGCCTCAGCGCATGCATCGGTGTGATGATATTACCTACACACACTATGTACGTAGTTACATATCACTTGGACTACCACGCTATATAAGTGCCAATCTTTTTCCCAAATCACATAGTTTGATCACACCCATAAAATAGGAAAATGGAATTCATGATCTGCACTCATCATGATGCTGTGGTCACTGGTTCCCTTATGCCTTTAGAGAATTTGATTGTGGTGCTTTGTGCAGCAACGCAACAACCTGTTATGCTTTTAGCAAATTCATTGCTGCAATTTGCACATCAATACTCTCCAATGTTTTGAGCTTGCTTTGTAAAAAGTATCACGATGTTCAAAATGTACGGTAGAACAGTCTTGAAATAGAACAATAAAATATACCTGAGAAAATTTCAAATCCTGTCCTACTGCCTAGACTGCTCAAGGTAACTTATGTTCCAGTTAGAACTATGGGCCCAAGAGAAAGGTTTATGTCATAAATTATGCAATGATTTAGGTAGACTTTTCATAATTTTTTATGTTCTAAGTTAAAATTTGGTCTAAGTAGCTTCTGAACTGTATCATTTTGTTAATAAAAGTATGGTTTCAAAAATATCTTTAAGCTGTTTTATTTGATGGATTTTAAACATGTCCTTGTTTCAAATTTGCGGTTTTTGATACTTCTGTTCTATTTATATTGTTTTAAAAATATTCTTTGTGAAAAAACCTTGGAGTTATTGAGTCAGATGTACTAAATAAACTTAGAACAGTCTAAAAATAGAAAAAGTCACCAATGAAGATAAAGGTCTCAAATAAGAAACAGGACTACTGTTATCTTACCTCACTTAAACAACTTATTTTGGGTCATTGTCAATAGTACATCAATGTTAGCATTCTGATTACCCAACAAAGGTTCAAGATGACAGGGAGCACTTGCCATTTGCAGTTTCTAGAAACATGTCCTGTGATTTGTACCAATGATGCACTTTGTAATTGCCTGAAGGATACAAGAACATGGGTGGAGATTGTTCTCTTCACCTAACGATTAAAATTTAGTTGTTGATAATATCAACAATCAAATTGAATAAATTATAATTTATTTAATTCATTCAATTGATTTGCTGATCATGTTTTTGAAAGAAAAACTAGATAAAATTGTAAAAATCTGTGTAGGACATCCTCCCCCTTTTCTTCTTGCTTGCAAAGAAAATGCACATTAAAGATCCAGAGCAGATTATTCATTCTTGAAGTATGAGTGTAGGCATCAGATTGAGATGTCTTCACTGTAGTTCCCACACCAGACGCGCATGTTGCCATTTGTTTAGATGTGTAGGATCTCTTAGAGGCCTTCCATTGGGGACAATAGCTTCCCTTTACTTGTCCATTTGTATGGTTTCATGACAATGACTAGGAGGTTCCAGATCTATTGTAGGTGAGCTCAAATAGCCCCAGTTCTCTTTTCTGTTGTTGGCATTGGTTTGTTTGTATTGCTGTTTCTTGATGAGGGTCAAAGGAATCATGGCATTTTGGTGAATAATCATGCCCATGCCAAAACTTAATTTGCTCGGCATTACATTCAAATTTAGTGGAGTGCTGATGAAGATGTCCCAGGTTCCTCTTCCAAGTCATCTCCTTGATAGAGCAATGTTCAAAGTTGGTTGTCAATTGTGAGGAGCAGGTGCTCAGTGACTGTCCATATGGTGTGGTTCCTGACTAATGTTGGTTGGCTCTTGATTCAGTAACTGGACAGTAGCTCCCAAAATCCCCCCATGAATTTGTGGCCATTGTTGTTCCCTACTGTGTTTGGGTAGGGATAGCAACAGAACCAGCACAAATCGAACATTTTGGTTCAGCTGCAAGAGTTTGCTGCTGGGATGAGTGCAAGTTCTAGCCAATTTGTGGCCACATCCACCATTGTGAGTGTATGTATTTTGTAGTCAGATTGTTCTTGCATGACATTGTTTCTCATGCAAACTGTCCAAAGTCTGGTACAGTCCACACACTTTCTTTAAAAAGATGCATCTGACCATATTGATTCTTTCTGTGATTTTGTAATGCTGGCATTTGCCACACAACTTGATGTGCCCTTCAACCTGCCCGTACATTCCTTTCCACTTGAATGTTTGTGATAGCTAATTCACAGTGCAAGTGACTCCTAGGTGATGAAGATTGGAGTGGTACAAATAGATTTGCCTAGCATTAAGCCTGGAAGGTACAAATACTTTTCCCTTGACTGTGTAGACCTTGGTACCTCCTAAAGTTGTGAGAGATACTGTCTTGTCATTGTGATGTACTTGGTCTTGAAGTTTCTGATCCTGATCTTGGTCCTATGTAATCCTAGTCTTGTCTAGTAGGAAATCTGTGTTGTTTTTGATCTAGTTCATCAATTGCTTGACTTCTTGAAGTAGGGAGTTTGGGATTGAATCCTGCACGTGAAGTTGACTGAGTACATCTGTCCCTGTGTTGCTAGTACCAGCTATATGTTCAATTTTAGTTTGGTATACCTGATCTAGAGCTTAAATTTGCCTGAGGATGCAAAGAATCACATGCTGTCTCCCGACTCCTTTAATATTCATGTGGTCACATTTGATGGTGACTTTGCATCTAGAAATGATAGCATGGAAGTGCCAGCATGCTTTGTATGCAAGAAGGAGCTCTTGTTCTCCAACCGGGTATTTCCTTGCTCAACTCCCTCTTGTACTTGAGTATGCATCACTCCCATAGCATATTTCTGTGCTGAAAGTTCCAGAGAGCATTCTCGGCTCATGTTATAGCATATTTCTGTGATGCATCAGGATACACAATGTGGGTAAATTAGGGTCCAGGTACACACAGAGTATTGATTTTGCTACAGCTGTGGGTGTGGCATTAAATGGCACCTCCTGTTCTTGGTCCCAAAATGAGTATCCTTCTTGGTTCACCTTGTGATGAGCTTCATGATTGTTGCTCATGTAGGAATTGATTATTGATGAAATTTATTGTTCCCAGAAATCTTCAAGTTTTCTTTGTATTTAATGGTGGCGGTAGCTTGAGTATAGCTTTAATGCGCTTCTTGGTGAGCTTGAATCCCTTCTGTTCAAAGCAGAAACCTAGAAACTCAACTTCAGTACTCTTGTTCAAGTTTACTTGCATCCCTGGATCTAGTCTGAGAATAATTGTGCTCCTTGAATGTATTGCTCTTCCCATGAAAGACATCATTAATATACAGCTTGGGTCTTCCTTACTGCATTGGCTGAAAGACTCTTACAATGTGTGACTGGAATAAGTCACTTGCTGGCTTAATTCCCATAGGATCTATGCAACTCTAAAATATGTATGGGGTCATGATAGTGAGCATTTTGTGTGACTCCTCACACAAAGAAATTGATGAGTAACCCATGTTGAGATCTATTACAGAGGCAAACACAAATCCACCAATTTCTTGCATGATCTCATCAATGGTTAAAAGTGAACATTACTTGTACTTTGAGCATTGGTAAATTTGTCACAAATCTCAATCA
>JALLPC010000763.1:0-11600 GCA_036940045.1 Stephanocyclus meneghinianus | reverse complement strand
GAGAAGAAGGAGAAGAAGGAGAAGAAGGAGAAGAAGGAGAAGAAGGAGAAGAAGGTGAAGAAGGAGAAGAAGGAGAAGAAGGAGAAGAATGTGCTCCTCCTTTGTTCTTGATTCCATTTGTCCAGTTAGTAAACAGAAAGAAGCATGTGTTAACATGGGGAAGCTTTTGACCCATTTTTGTTACCAAGAATATGAAAATGCAGATGACAATGAAATATTGACTCTGAGCAAAGGACCTACATTCACAATGTCAGGCTCATGAGTGAACTCAAGTCCACGTGTTGCACTAATGGAGGAATGGTGTTGAGTTGTGGTGCTTTACATAAAGGGAAAATGCCTCCCATGTTCCTTCCTCATTATTTTCTCTTCAAGGAATTCGTCCACACCACCCATTTCTCTGATAGAGCAATTAGTTCATTGGATTATGTGGTAGATGACTTCAACAAGGTTATTTTCAATGACTCTTGAGAGGAGATTACAAGGGTTCATGTATTTAAATTGGCAGTTGCCAAGAGGGAACCAATGCCATCCAATCGCAACAAAAACAATTAAACGTTTGAGGTAGTGGGTGATCCCGTGTCTTATCAATGTCTTGTTTTGCTTGTTTTGTTTTGACTTATTTTGTTAAGCTTTGTTGGGGGTAAGGGTACAATTTCAATAGTTCAGTTATGGTTTCCATGAACAATGGAAATAGTTTAGTTATGGTTACCACAACATAATCAAAATGCATACTGTTTGGTCATTTCCTGATAAGCTTTCTGACTCTCAAGAATTGAGGGAGAGCACTCCATGGCCATATGTTAGGTATTGATGGAGTTGAAGAATCAATGTCTTCCATATTGACATACCAACACCACCATACATCTTTGTCAATCTGACACAATTTGTATGATTTTTCCTGTTGTAGTTACTATCTGCCAATGCCTGATTCTTAGCAATTATGATGTCTTTAGTGGGTGATCTTGAAGATATGTTTGTCTGGTTCAGAGATCTCAATGTTGCTTCTTTTTGTTTTCTTAATTGTCCTATTTGTGATGTTAGCAATTCTCTCCCTTTGTGTATATCCATCTTCATATTCAAAACAAGGTTTTCCTTCAAAATACTCTTCTGTGATTCAACAGGGGGAATGGTTTCAGAATCCATACAATTTGTTGTGTATAATTGCATCTGGTTTCCCAAGTACTTCTCTTTATTGATCAATTCCTCAGCAAACATTATGATGGCTGACATGCACAAGTGTCCCAAGTCTACAAGAGTTTGATTATCTCTCAAGTAAAAAGCTCCTTGAATGATCTATGCTATTCAAACACCTTTTCATGCGCATTGCATTGTCTCACTATCCATTGAAGAACAAATGCACAGTATAAGCAAATAGTAGTTCAAACAGATAGAAATGGAGTTGATGAAGTCTGCAACTGACATACTTACCATATTGTTGCCCTTTTTCTGAAGCATCAAGCCCTGTTGAGGCAACATTGGTCGGATGTGTTCTTTATAATATTTCCAGATGGCATGGAATGTACAAAGCATTACTTTACTTGTTCTGTAATTGGGCACCAGAGATGTTATTGCTTCAAAAGTCTTGTACTCAGAAGCATCTATGTGTTCATTTGGGCAGTCTGTGATTCAATAGAAATGTGAAAACATCCTTGAACATATACATGAACACCCAAGATTTTCTTGAGATAACATAACACACAGTGATGAGTATATCATAAAATTGGTGAAGTATGGATAACACTTTCATACCTGATGGAATTACAGTCATATTGGAAAGATGAATTTTTTTGTTGGAGTGCAGATCACTGAAAAGAAGAATTCTCTCTTTTGCTTGTTTACTCAGCCAGTACAATTCACAAAGAAAACCTCAGGATATGTCATGGTCTCTTGTATCATTTCATGTGAAGCAAATGAAATTATCAAAACTAGCTTTTTACCACTATCAAATGATATTTCAGTTTGGAAAGATTTGATTTCTGACTGAATTATCACAACAGTATTCAGATTATGAGGTTTAAGAGGTTGTCCCCATGGTCTCGATCAAACACACACCCAAAATTGGATCATGGTAGAGTCCTTTACAAGAAACATTGTTTCTGTAAGGTTGACAAAAAGTAGAGAAGTCATGAATGATATTTAAATAAGTCATGAATTTGATGATGCCACAAAAGTAAATATTAAGAAAAACCATTACTTTTTCAGCAGATGACATAGTATGGTCAACTTCTAGTTCCTTTTGCTGGAGCAGCTCACACTTTTGAAGTAAATTTTCAACAGTTGCTGATTGGTATGTACCAAAAGAGTCATCGAGCATATCCAATAATTTGTTAAGCAGAGAGGGGCGAACTCCAATAGCAGACATGTGTTCAATCATTAGTCTTGACTCATTGCTAATGTATCTGATTCCCTTCAATTTGGCTTCTGGGGTAAATTGAGAATGTCTGGTATGCTCAAGGTTAATAGTGCTGTGATTTAAATAGTAGAGTTCATCTGGCCACAGGAATAAAACAATGAGACACTCGAAACAGTCTTAGTTGTCAGCTTTATGGATGGAATGGACATGATGTTGGAAAGGTTGGCTGTCTGAGTAATGAGACTTTTGACATCATGGAACAGTTCATAACTTTAGATTCTTGCCTTCCTGCCATTGCATTGATACTTGTAACAATTCTTGAGCTCTTTCTTCTCACTGACTCTTCCTTAATTCCTTCCTGAGTATAGTTTCCTCACCAAAATTGGTGCATCTCAGATTTTCTGTTTCCCCTAAAGTAAAGAATGGGAACAACAAACTACATTATGTTTGTTCATCAATCCATGGATAAATAAATATTTAGCACCATGAAGTGAGTTCTTAATCATTAGACCAAGGGAATGGAAGGATTCCTAGCATCTAAATTTCATTGAATCAAAGCAACAAACAGACCAATGAGGATATGATGATGGTTGCTCTATGCTTAATCAGGAGTTATTGAAGCCTGTTTGAGTAATGCAGAGGTTAAGTCTAGAGCCTTGAAGGTCTTCAAATACAAATAGTTGCATCAATCGCTGCATGAAGGGATAGTTCCATAGATGACTAAGATGTTGTTGCTATACTTGGGCAATACTGGATTGACTGGACCATATGACTGACAATGACACTTCAGGGGGTGGCATTGTATGATGTACAATATCAAAGAGGGGTGGTGTGACTGTATATGATGTATGGATGTACAATTTCACTGAGGGGTGGCATAGCCATGTGATGTATGATGTTGATGAGGGGTGATGCCACATGTGATTTACAATATCACAGAAGAGGGCGGCACTGTATGATGTACGGTGACAACCTGAGGTAAGGTGGCAATGCCGTTAGTGATATCGTATAATATACAGGCGAGCTACAACCCATCACAAACATGTAAATACCGATGCATATGAAATGAGACATGACCTACAATTCATAGGAGGGAAGGAACTTTCACAGGATGGTAGAATATTGATGGAATAAAATTATTAGCCAATTGGTTGACAAGCTGGGAGGCACATGAATGTGCTGATGCTAGTTGAGATGGTTGAGTGGATGTTTATTGGATTGCTGTGGTAGTGTCCAGAATGAGGAGAAAATAAATGGGGTGGTGTTGTCTGCCAGGCATACACAAAAGTGACAGAGCTATCCAATGGAATCAGACATCTCCTTTTAATGGAAATAGGATACCTAAGTAAGAAAGATTGCTGATAATCTAGGATATCCTGAAAGGCAAGACCATATGAAATACAGTTTTAAATGTGCTCCAAATAGCCAACCTCATCTGTTAGTCAAAATAAAAGCCAAATTGGATGCTTTTCAACAATTTCAATATCATAAAAGTTCCCATCATTCCTGCATGGTCATCATAATATTTTGACTTGTCAGAGATTCATGTGCACTGTGCAAGAAGACTGGCTTCTGAGCACTGTTGATAGCAATGATGTAAATATCATAAAAATGTTTTATGATATTCCTGGTCCACTCTCCACCTGAAATTCCTTCGTTATTTGCATTGAAATGGCAAATTCCATCATCTCTCTCCCCCTCATACTGGGTCACCAAACATTATTCTGACCACCATTATAAACAGAATCCACAACAAGGCAACAAGGCAACAAATTTGACAATGTTGACAATTTTGACGACTTATACCCTCACCAAACACCACCCACCTGTCCTGTCTCATCCAACCCTTCATTTCAATCCCACTACCTCTGCCTCCTCCGCAGCACATCCCAGCACACCAACAAACAATTGACAATACAACACCTACAATCACTACACAATACAATCTGAAGCTCATCAACATGCCATCTTTGCAATGTCAGACCGGTTTACCATGGCAAAAGGTTCAAAAGGAATATCATGTGTGGCTAAGATGATTTATTAACTTTATTTTTACTTATTATCACATTTTTGAACATGCCACAGTTATCATTCACAGGAGCAACAAGATGATCAGGCAATATGTTATTTCCCTCCGGACCATTTTGTCCTCAAGTATTCTGGGCTGGATCTATCAGAGATGAAGAAGAAGGATGATGGCAAGATTGCAAGTATTCTCACATCTCTAAGTTTTATGATGCATTTAAGTATGGCTCCAAGGTTGTTGGGCACCAATTGTCTTTAGAGTTTTATTCTAAGACTAGCATATTTTTGTTTGCTTCAAAAACGAGTTTGCCCCAGCCAAAACACAGGGAAATATAGATGAGAGGGAGGCCAATGCGGTCAGTAGCAACCTCCTCTCTCTTGTGATAGTGTGGGCAGTAGAGGATTATATTCAAGCATGTTATCCAATTGTTCCCGGGATCCCTGAGTTCCCCTAATCTATGTTGTTTCATTTATTTCTATTCTCCCCAGTGGGAAGATTCATATACACTTTTGAATAGCTTATATCATGCTTTTTGAAAATTTTTCAAGTATGAACTACCATCAGTATAACCCACAAAAGTTCCATTAGATATGAATGATCACATGCTGTGTCCTTCCCAGAAATTTTCTTCAACAAATACAAACTTACAGAAATACTACCTTTCCCTGTAAGTTTTTGCTAATTCCTTAAAAAATGCTGTTAACACAAAAGGGCCCAGCCAACATGGTATCACAATGCTTTTCAACCCATTTCCATTCACTTTTGATAGAGCTTCACATTAAGGTGCATGATCATGTTTTGGCCATCGTGAGTTTTGTTCCGTTGGTGGTGCTCTTTAGCTCAATTTCTAACAGAATGTATTTTCTGGGGTTTGTCTGATATGTGTGATGCAGCACTTGTTGATCAGATCAGGCTCAAACTCTCTTACAAAGATAGATTTTATGTGATTTTGTGACATCATCCCTCCAGATATTGTTTTTGCCTTATCTCAATGGGTTTTGGTCTGTTTGTGGTGTTCTTTAGGTCATTTTGCACCAGAATGTGCTTTTTAAGTTTATGTGCTACATGCAATGCAGCGCTTGTCAACAAAGATAGATTTTAAGTTTTTCTTGCATAAACAGACTTAAATCATGTTTTGGTCATATCACCATTTTTGGTCTGTTGGTGGTGCTCTTTCGCTAAATTTGTATCAGAGTATGCTTTTTGGGTTTGTGGGATACATGCGACGCAGCACTTGTTGATCTGATTGGGCTCAAATTCTGTCGTGAAGATAGATTTTAGGCTTTTTGTTGCGTCATCAGACTTAACAAAGATTTGGTCATATCTTCATGAGTTTTGGTCCGTTGGTGGCACTCTTTAGCTCAATTTCCATCAGAATGTGCTTTCTGGGGTTTGCCTGATTTGTGCAATGTATTGCTTGTTAATCGAATCAGGTTTAAATTCTATTGTTAAGATTGGTTTTAAGTTTTTTTATGCATCAAGCATCCTAAATCATGTGTTGGTCATATCTCCATGAGAATTGGTCCATTGGTGGTGCTCTTTAGCTCAATTTGCATTGAAATATGCTTTCTGGGGTTAAGATGATGTGTGTGATATATCGCTTGTTAATTAGATTGGGCTAAAATTCTGGTGCGAAGATCAAATTTATGTGATTTTGTTGCATCATCAGACATGTTTTGGTCATCTCTCCATGAATTTTAGTCTGTTGGGGGTGCTCTTTGGCTAAATTTGTATCAGAACAAGCTGTTTGAGTTTGTGTGGTATGTGTGATATACAGCTTGTTGATCAGATCAGGCTCAAATTTTGTTACAAACGTAGATTTGAAGTTTTTTGTTGCATCATCAGACCCAATCATGTGTTGGTTATATCTCCATAAGTTTTGCTCCATTGGTGGTGCTCTTTAGCTCAATTTGTATCAGAACATGATTTTTAGGGATTGTCTGGTACATGTGATGTACTGCTTGTTGATCAGTTGAGGCTCAAATTCTGTTGCAAAAACATATTTTAAGTTTTTTCATCAGTCCTAAATCATGTTTTTGTCATGTCTCTATGAGTTTTGGTCTGTTGGTGGTCTTTAGCTCAATTTGGATCAGAATGTGCTTTTTTGAGTTTGTATGATAAATACAATGCATTGCCTATTGATCTGATTGGACTCAAACTCTGTTGCAAAGATAATTTTTAGTGTTTTTGTTACACCATCAGACCTAATTTTGTCTTGGTCATATCTTCATGAGTTTGGGTCTGTTCGTGGTGCTCTTTGACTCAATATGTATCAGAATAGTTTGTATTTGTGTAATACATGCAATACAGTGCTTGTTGATCTGATTTGGCTGAAATTCTGTTGTGACGATAGATTGTCAGATATTTGTTGCATCATCAGACTTAATCTTGTTTTGGTCATATTTTCATGAGTTTTGGCCCATCAGTGGTGTGCTTGTATCAGAACATGCTTTTTGGGTTTGTGTGATATGTGCAATGCATTACTTGTTTGGGCTCAAATTTTGTTGTGAAGGTGGAGTTTAAGTGGTTTTGTTGCATCATCAGACCAAATAAGGTTTTGGTCATATCTCCATGAGTTTTGATCCATTGGTGGTGCTCTTTAGCTCAATTTGTATCAGAATGTTCTTTCTGGGGATTGCCTGATATGTGTAATGCAGCCCTTGTCAATCAGATTGGGCTCAAATTGTGTTGTGAAGATAGAATTTATGTAAGTTTGTTGCATCATCAGACCTAATTATGTTTTGGTCATATCTCCATTTTTCTTGGTCCATTGGTGGTGCTCTTTTGCGCAATTTATAGCAAAATGTGCTCTTTAGGCTTGTGCAATATGTGCAATGCATGGCTTGTTAATCGGATTGTGCTCAACTTCTATTGTGAAGATTAATTTTATATGATTTTGTTGAATCTTCAGACCTAGTTATGTTTTGGTCATATCTTCATGAGTTTTGGTTAATTGGTGGTGCTCTTTAGCTCGATTATGATCAGAATGTGCTTTTTTGGTTTCTGGGATACATGTGATGCAGTGTTTGTTCATCAGATCTGGCCAAAATTTTTTGGTGAAGATAGATTTTATGTGATATTGTTGAATCATCAGTACCTAACTATGTTTTGGCCATATCTCCATGAGTTTTGGTCCATTGATGGTGCTCTTTAGCTCAATTTTTTATCAGAATGTGCTTTTTAAGTTGGTGTGATACATGCAATGCAGTGATTGTTGATCAGATCGGGATCAAATTCTGTCACAAAGAAAGATTTTAAGCTTTCTGTTGCATCATCAGACCTATAATGTCTTGGTCATATCTCCATGAGCTTTGATCCATTGGTGGTGCTCTTTTGCTCAATTTTTATCATAATGTGCTGTTAAGGTTTGTGTTATATGTGTGATGAAGTACTTGTTGATTAGATTGGGCTCAAATTGTGTTGTGAAGATACATTTTATGTGATTTTGTTGCATCATCAGACCTAATAATTTCTTGGTCATATCTCCATGAGTTTTGGTCTGTTGGTGATGCTCTTCAGCTCAATTCATATCAGAATGTGCTTTTTTGAGTTTGTGTGGTACATACGATGCAGTGCTTGTTTATCAGATCAGGCTAAAATTCTGCTGCAAAGATAGTCTTTTTGTGATTTTGTTGCATCAACAGACGTAATAATGTTTTGGTCATATCTCCTAGAGTATTGGTCCATTGGTGATGCTCTTTAGCTTAATTTATACTAAACTGTGCTTGTTGGGTTTGTGTGATATGTGCAATGCATCACTTGTCAACTAATTTGGGCTCAAATTCTGTTGCAAAGATGGATTTCATATGAATTTGTTACAACATCAGACCTAATGATGTTCTGGTCATATCTCGATGAGTTTGCTCAATTTGTATCAGAATGTGCTTTGTGGGTTTTTGTGACATGTTCCATGCAGTGCTTGTTGATTACATTGGGCTCAAACTTTGTTGCAAAGGTTGATGTATGTTTTTTGATGGGTCATCAAGTGTTCATTAGTAAATTGTGCTTATAACTATATCTAGACAAATAACATTGATGGCACGGACAAGAGTCATCAAATTGACTTGTAAAGCAAAACACTGAATATAACAAATATGAACAGTTTCTATGTTGTACTTTAAAGCAGTTCTCATTCACCAATTCTGCTGTTCTAAATGCACTAGAATAGTCTTAAAATAGAACCCTAATATACATGTTGCCTTCATCTAATTCTTCAAAAACTTCATCAAAGACTCAAACACCTGACTCAAATAGCTGTGGTGTCCTTCTCTTCCTTGTCAATAGAGATCAGCCAGGGTGCATAGATATTCATTCGTTCATTGAGAAATTCCTATTCTACTTTATCTGTGTTCTTTACAAACTTTTGCCACCAAATTGTTGTACTGCTCCACAGCATCTTACAGCACCCTTGATCAAACACCAATACACAGCAGTATTCCCCAATCTCTCAATTGCAAAAATAGATGTCAATCAAAGAAATACATATCTACTGTGTATAGGGAAACTCTCATTTTGTGACATTCACCACTCAAAAATGACTCCTTTGAGTGCATCAGCATGTTAAATGGCTGATGACAATGGATGGCATGCTTCTCGTGACAAATAAAAACATCACCCCCCAATTACAACCAAATAATCTTGCAGCCTCTATCACTGGATGATAGGTTAACTTTAGTTTTACTTCCCTCCCCAAATCTTCATTTGATATCAGAATTTCTTTCCCCCCTCCTTCTCCTAAATCTTTTATAGGAGTAATTTTTCTTCTAGGCTGAGAGAAAGCTTTCTTTTTGAAGAGGTAATAGCCATACATAATCCTTCCTTGTGAAAAAATAATATCCACACTGCTGTATGCTGCTGTGACATTTGACTGAGGGCATTTTTGATGCGAATGCACTTGATTTGGATACTGCATACAATAAATTTGATGGATCACTCAGCAGTTCTCCATTTGCACATCTATAGAAGAAGTTTATACATCTATGATCTGTGGAAGACCGCAGGTGTGGCATTGTAAAAGTTCCGGGGTAGATCAGCATCTCATATCTGGTACTGTCATAGGGTAATCAAATTGCTAAGAGTGCTTTAATAGCATAAAGTTGGAACTGTATAACATTCCATTCAACTCAATCAATAGCAATTTGTGACACAATATTTTAAAAAATATCATGCAACTGCTCACCTTGTATAGAGGATCTGATATGAACATAGCAAGAGATCAATATATTTGATATAGTCACAGGAATCAACACTATTTTTGTAACTGATTTCATTTTGACATTGATCTGGATAAACAGTCAACCCCCTGGGCATTCTCATAAAATATGGAACTTAATGACTAGTCTCATTGAAATTCTTCATGCTGAAACAAAATACTGATCAGAAATCCAGTCAGATTATTGGACATTTTCAGGAAAATGGGGTCCCTTTGGAGCATCATTTGGACTAAACAACCCATGACTGATCTGATTCACCAACAGAAAAGTGGACCCTGTCATTGGATTGTACAGAGTCACCAATCACCATGGCCATTTGACCAAAGGGGCTTTCATGTCTTACTACAATCCAATGGGATCAGCTGATTGAACTGACAAAGTATCAGCCTCCAGATGGTTGATATTTGTTGCATCCTTGAACAAGGGGTAATATTCCTAAAATATTCTCAGCTAAGTTTAATTACAAATCCATCTATCCTTGAAAGCATGAGATAGCACAGTGATAGCAGTGAATGTATGAGGAGTTTTTGTTCACTTTGGATAACAAATGATGTGGCATGTGTTCACTGCCTGATGCACCTGATTGGACAATAGACACCTGTTGAGTACAAGAAGATATAGATGTTTTAGGTACATGAGGTTGCTGCCTACAAAACAATGACAGCAGATAATCTCTTGGTTGTTATGTTGAAATATTTCACATTAAAAAACATACCAAAGTATGTATGAAAAAATCAAAGCTATATTAAATTGGGAAGAGTTCAACCAACTGTAACAAACAGACAAACGGACATGAAATGTCAAGTGGGACTGTAAAAACAGCTGTAATTGTGAACTATTTGAATTATTGCACCTCATTCTATGGAAAATTCAAGTATGTTCAAAAGGTTCCATGATGCCTTGGAACTCATTCTAAACTTAAAGGTATTTCTTATGTGCCACAATGAATTTTACCTTGACCTCAGATCATAAATTCTTTAGCGGAGAGTGCAAACTGTGTCCTTTATGGCATTCATGTCCTGTTGGAGTCTGTTCAATGCATTGTGAACTGCATTTGTTAAGTTTGTTCAGTTGTTTGCAATGTCTAAATACTGAGTAGAGAAGTACTGATCAATCCCCATATCAAAAGTTTAACTCATAGCTACCCACTCAACAAGGTCTGATTGAACGGGTTTCAATTATTATAGTGTGAAATTTCTTGTCAAGAGATGGATACTGTGAGGATGATGCATTGTTCCCACATAAATTGGATGTCACATTTCATATCTCTTTGTTGGCAAGTGTATATGAAGTTATTATGGTAATTGATTGTGCTTGTATTTGTTGGAAGAGGATTTGGGATTTCAGTCTGAGTGAAGGATTAATGATGGTCAATTAAATTGGTTGTGGGGTAATCTCATTGACACCATGTGGCATGATGTTAAAACATTGTTTAGTCACCAGTGGCATAAGATTCAGTGGGCTTTAGATGCTCATGTCATTGTCATTTGTCTTAACTGAGCTATGCAACATCAGCTGGATTGTTATTACACTGAGAGCATTGGACTGCCAAGCGGTTTCCTGTGCATTAAGTACATTGTTATCTGCATTGCCTTTGCATCAAACATTGTCAGCTGCAATTCATTGGCATTGAGTAGCACAAGCTGCCAGCATGTTGGCTTTCTGTGTGCCAATTAATGCAACAGTTGCAATGAGGTCTCACTCAATATTTTTTTCAAGATGTAAAATCTAAATTGCTGTGTAGAGGACTCCAGTAAGCTGACATTGTTCAATATAGCTGTGTTGTGTGGGTGATAATCTTTGTGTGGGGCTGTGTGGTCATGCGCAGCATCTACCTTCATTTGACAGGAAAGAAGAGGTAAGTGGGTTTGTCATGGTCGTGGGGGTTGTTACTGTTGATTTTCAATAGAACACAGTGCTCATTGTGCAGGAATTGTTTATGTATACATGTGAGCATGTATGCATGTATGCATGTATGCATGTATGCATGTATGCATGTATGCATGTA
>JALLPC010000762.1:0-11565 GCA_036940045.1 Stephanocyclus meneghinianus | reverse complement strand
GGTTATGTTTTTTAACCCAGTGGAGTCAACCACACGGTCACTGGCAAAATAGGTTAAATGTGGGTTATGATCCCCATCCCCAAAAAAGCGTTTAACCCAGCATATAACCCAGTCAAAGGCGAATGGCCTCAGGGGGCTTTTTTATTTTTCGATTTGTAAAGTTCGCGGAGAATTGCATTTTCCCTAGCTTTTGGCCTAACAATTGCGACCTCCTTTCTCATTATTTTACCAGATTCGCGACCAAATCATGATATCATGTCGACAATGTAATCGTAATAAGCCTCTGGTTCTCATCGTTGTAGTGCGTTGGGCGATGTGGTACTGCTGAATGACGCACCTTTCCGTTACCAAATATGACGTCTCAACTAAAGTGTTGTGAGGAAGCAGCGGGGTGGCAAAACGAGGCTATGTTGACTGACGTAACTCTTGTCAGAGCAGTTTTGAGGGGTAAGGCAAAACGTAATGGTTTCATTTAACTTTTACTACTTGTTCATTCAACTTGAAATTTTTCAAAATAATCGACAAAAATAATATTACAATAACCTTAAACAGTATTGAAATGTGCAAAAATCTCAACGTTTCCAAATATACCCAGAGCCCTCTTTGAATATACATTTTTCGCAACAGAAGTCATCTATTAAATTAGCACTAAACGTTAAGTTAGATTTGACGTCATAAGCGACTGACTTTTTCACAAATGAAGCACAAATGAACGATTCACCCAATAATAGTTAATTACAACGGAGAGAGAGACGTCATATGATGACATCTTTCGACCTTTTCCACCGTCACGACCACAAAATTGAGCGCGGCGTTGTCTGCAAACAC
The DNA here is from genome assembly GCA_036940045.1 of Stephanocyclus meneghinianus. Classification (NCBI taxonomy): domain Eukaryota; phylum Bacillariophyta; class Thalassiosirophyceae; order Thalassiosirales; family Thalassiosiraceae; genus Stephanocyclus; species Stephanocyclus meneghinianus. The sequence continues at coordinate 10,737 of JALLPC010000762.1, read as the reverse complement.
GAACCTAAATTACCAAAACAACATGCGAAAAACACGCACGGAGCGCCCATACAGCATGGGCATGTTGATGGCATAATCAACAACGAACGAAACCATACAATTAAAGTTTTAAAACGAATGTTACAATGAACAATGATACGAATAACAATGCAAGAAGGACGACCGATCGTTGGTATAAGGATCAAGAAATACCCAATGACGATAGAAGTAAAAGAACGAACGAAAATGGAACAATTGCCGCCGAGCGCGTCGAAACGACGGCAGGAGCTGCCAAAAGCACTCCAGCAGCGGCGCGTGCGGAAGCAATGGACGACACTTCCTCTTCCACCTCAGAGGAAGTCATGTCGGGCGCGCAAAGCGACCAGACCGCGAACATCTCGTCCAACGGCGGTTACAGCGGAGATTACGAGTCCATTTCCGACAGCTCGAGCGGGGCCAGTAAGAAGCGAAAACCTCGCGATGACGCCGCCAACGCCATCGGGGGAGAGAGCGTGAGGCGTCGTCGTGTCAAAGATGAGGAGAAGGAGGAGAAAACGGAGCATGTGATGGAAGACGGTGGATCGGCCCTGTCGCTGAGCCGTCCTTCGTCGCTGGCTCACATGAATGCGGCAGAGTCTGAGGGCGGGGCCATGCCCGTCGACTTTGGCAGACATCATCATCATCATCATCATCAAGTAGAGGTTGATGAATTACATAATGACGCTGGTAATAACAACAACAGCCACCATCACCATCATTATCATCACCACACCTACCGTCCTAACAAAGCCACCAGTAGGCAAGTAAATCGACAAATAGACCAGATTATGAATTTGTATAATGTCAGCCTTCAAGCTCAGGCCCATTCTCAGGCGGCCATGCGCGGTGATACCGCAAATGGCAGTAATGAGGCTCAGAATAAGGCTGCTGCCAATGCAGGCGATGCCGACGACAGTGAGATCCGAACACAACGCTCAAGAGTTCACTATCCCTATCAAGTCGAGAGCAAAGGATCTTTGTCTGGTGATCAGAGTCAATCGCCTCGCGGGTCTTCGAATGGCCATAATAGTCGTCCCTCTACGGAGGTGCGGTGCTCGGTTCAATTGGGCGGTGTTAGAATAGTGGATCTCTCTGATCCTAGAATTGATATCGCAAAGTTGTACCAACCTCAGAATGCTGCCAGTGGATACGGCCGTCCCAAGGAAGATTCTGACAAGGCCGAAACCAACCAACAAGACAACGACAAGACCGGTGACCCTCAATGTGCTTCTAAACACGACGTAGAACACTGCTACACCAATCTAATGGAGGCGTGCCGCCCATTCTTTCAGGATACAGAAACCATTATGGCATCAAAAAAGATCCCACTCTTTCGAACCGCCACCGCTAACCAGTCTCAAGTCGCATCGGATGAAGCACAATCGAGCTCGGGTTTTACTTCATTCTTCACCACAACAAAAAGTGAGAGTAATACCAATGGCTGTGGTAGTGGGGGTAGTTCACAGAGTGAGTTTAGTCACCAAAATAAGAAGAGAAAGATTGAAGAGCCAGAGGAAAAAGAAGACTCGAACGATGGCGCAAGTCTCTTGCAAAAAGAGAACGCTACAAATCCTAACGACCATTCAGGACACGTGGCTCGTCACGAACAACCGGAGCCCCAGCCCCAAAGAGCAACCTTGGCACGAACGCCATCTTACTCTTACAGTCATCTAGAAGTCTACCAATCTGACTCCTCTTCCATGGTGGTACTTGCAAGAGTGAAGCGAAAGCATAAGGATCAAAGGCGACGTTTTGAGAATTGTTCTCCCGTATCGATCAATACGGCCAAGGCCGTGTGTGCCGTCTCTTCCTCTACGATTGTTCCTACTGCTGCTGCTGCTGCTTCTGCTCAAGACGACAGAAAAGGCACGGGCGCAGAAGAGTATGTATCAAAACGCGTGAGAATTGAAGCCGTGGCATTGGATGCAGCCAAGTATCGATCACCGAGACCATTGCAACCATCAATTAATAAGCAACCGNAACCATCAATTAATAAGCAACCTGAGAGTTCCTCTCTTGCCTCAAGTCTCAGTACAAGTGTTGACTCCTCTGGATCCGATGGTGGTGGCGGAGCTCAGACGAAACGCAACGACGGGGCTCATACCACCACAGGCACCAGCGGTGAAGATCGCAGCAAAGCTGATTCTCAAAGTGGCTCTGGGGAAAACTCCAACAATCAAGCTGCAAGGACTGTCACTGATACCTCCGGAACGACAACGGCTAACAACTCCAGCGGCAGTGGCACGGGTAGCGGAAATGACAATGATGCCACAAACAAGTCCGAGTCGGGTAGCCAAATGGAAGGTATTTCCAATTCTGACGATAAAGCTTGTGCCTACTATAAAAAGGACAGCGTTGCGAGCGATACCAATACTGTTACCTCAGTTGCCGCTGTAAATGGAGATGTGAAGAATAGGACGGAGAGTCTACAAGAGACCGACAAACCAATGATTCATCATCATAATCATAGTGGCAAAAAGTCAGCCGTGTTGGATGTTAATGGACAGCAGAAAGAATGCGAGCGAATCCTGGATGACCCGCAACAGCCACAGAGCAATAACAATGTTATCACCAAAGAAGAGAAGTTGATGGAGAAGAAGAGGAAACGAATGTCAGCACGTAAAGAATATGAAGAGGAGTGGCAGCGTCAAATCAGGGATAGTTCGGAGAGTAGTTCGAGGAATGATACAACGACATTGGAGCCGGGAAAGCCTGTCACGCTGGAAGATGTGCTTTCGTTTACTAAAACTGCAAGGTATGTCGGACACGGACTTACGCATTTCGAAACGTTTCTTTGAGTGTTCATCTCACAATATTGTTTGATTTTTTTGGAATTGTGCTAACGTACAGGCTCCTCGTCCAAGCCTTGCCTCCCTTTCTAGCGGTGCATGCCAATGCTGCCTTTACTCAACTCACTGGCATCAATTCTCACATAGTGATAGGACAGCCAGTCGCATCTATCATTGCCATAGCCGAAGGATTACCTCCAAACAAAGAGAGTGACTCGTCTGGAAGCGATAATACGAACAACAAGGATGCTATGTCTTCGTTATCGGGCTCGTTGGAAGGCAACGAGGGTCCGAACCCTGTGAATGTGGTTAATGCCAATGATCCAAGGCGTCAAGACCAGCAAGAGCCTCCTAGTGACGGAAACGTTGCCATAAATGCGCATGAGACATCTGTTTCGGCTGGATTCAGAATCGACCGTCTCGTTGTAGCAAGGGGGTATGGACACATCCACAATGTTGAAGTTATTTTTGCTCCTCCACAAGTAACAGCTCATGCAATCGAAGGCAGCGAAGTCAAGATTAGTGATGGCAATGCAAATGCCAAACGTAAAAGGAAAGACGACAAGATCTTTTGTAGAATGAGTGTCTCCCCTGTAGTCACTAGCATTGAGAGCTGGGATAGTGGTCGTATCGAAGGTCATAACGATTCGAAGATTCATCCGCATTCATCTTCTAGCGTAGGCAAGAGGAGGAAGCATGGCCACGTGGAGAATGAGTTCATGATTGTGAAGCATTATCTAATACAACTCGAATCGATGGACGGGCCTCATTTATTAGGCAAGAGATCATCCTTCTCCTCGTCCACTGACACTACTGTCGAAGCACAACTTCTGGGAATTACTCGATCAGAACTTGTTGCGAGAAGATGCAGGTTAGATAGGGATCAGCGTGATGCCCCCGAAGTGGCGCCTCGTCCATCATCAGACGGGGGCATTGTCCCCGAGACAGATTCTCAAGATGAAAATTCCTCGGCTGTTGAGCCTGTGGCCACTTGTGGATAATGTTAGAGAAGTGCACTAGATAGGACTACGCCATGAGTCCATAATGTATTATTACTATGAACAAGTAAGCTAAAATTAACACAACAGTTAAGTACTTCTTGTCGCGTCCTTTCTGCGCTGCAACGGAGTGAATTTCAATATCAAAATCTCCTCTTTACAAAGAAGTGATTATTTACTGCGCTTGTTTTGGTTTGATACTAAGAACCCTCGCTAGATGACTACCAGTATTCCTTTAGAAGATAGTGTTCTTGACATAGTGAAAGCTCACTAATGCTTCCATATCTTTGAATGCAATAGAGCTAGAAATGAAGTTTCATCCCCATGTTCTACGCATGCTACCAAATAGCAACCTATTTAATTATTACAATCTAAACACAATTTCCTTGAGTTCTACTGCTTTTGCACGAAAAAAACCCTGTTTAAGCATTGGTCGACCCTCCGTCCGCAACATGATGAGAAGAATCACTATGACTTACGAAACTGACCACCCCCGTCCAAATCAAATCAACTGCATTCACACTCAACACCCTCAACTGCACCGGCAAGAATCGAAAACTTAAAAACTGCAGTGGCATCAATGCGGAACTCGTAACGACCGAAGCCTTGAGAGTGGGAACGTAAACGTTTCGCAGATTGGGCAATACTTTCCTGAGTGGGTGGCCTTCTAATAATCCCGTAGCGATGATACCGGTCATGACGAAAATGCCATCTAAGAAGACCGAGTCAGCAACGACGTGGGATACCGCCGCCAGTGAGGCGTACAGCCCCGAGGCTGTGGAGGAGGAAGAGGTAGTGGGTACAATGCGCTCGAATAGGTCGTAGCCGTAATGCATGAGAGGACTGGAGATGAGGAGACATTCTAGGAAGCGGGCTATACCTCGGCGAATATTGTAGGTGCCGTGTATTGAAAGGGCGGAGGTTTTTCTTCTTTGCGATCCTGCTCGCGGCGAGGAGGCTATCAATTCCGATGCTGCGTTATCGGAACGTCCCGCTGCATCGGATCGCTTGTTGGACATGGGTCTGTTCGCTGATTTGTATTCGAACCACTGAGCACCGTAATCCCCCGAAAATGCAATCAACGCCCCAGTTACGCATTTGGTAATCAGGGGAGCCGCCTCCAATCGTTTCAAATACCACCCCGTCAAAGTGGAAAACGACAGCCGCAACGACGACCCGACGATCATTCTACACGCGGCGAACAGGCTCACAAAAACAGTCCCTAATGCCATGCCGCCGGGCAGATTTCTGCGACACGACGCCTCCAACATGTCGGCAGTGCAGTCGGTAGGGTACGACAGAAGGCCCTCCCATGTCAGTTTTTGAAGCAACAGTGCCAGATAGCCTCCAATTGCCACCGTCAGGTATTTCAGAGATCGTTGTTGGCGTTGCTGCTGCTCTAAACTGTTCGCAGTGGGCGGCGGTGGACCTCTGTTGTCGTCGAGGAACATGGAGCCGTCCATGGTGGCCACTTGTAGAAGCGTGCCATCCGCAGAGTTGGCGCGTTTGCTACTAGTCGTCGCCGTGGTCGTTGTTGTTGATAGTCTCGACGGAGGAGAAAAGCCGAGTGCATTGTTTGGTATTATGGCCAAAAGGAGGCAAAGAAGCAGCGGAAGAGGAAGTTTGGTCCTCATTGTTCTCTACTGATTCTTGAATTTGCGACGAAGTTTTCTGTTTAGAATCGTATTATGTTCTTCATTGTCTAGAATACAGGATTAATTGGATGACCACTGCTTAAGCATGGAATGAATGACTGCGGTTACTCTGAAAGTTATTATTAGAAATTTAGTGTTGTGTGCACTGACGATCGACTGGACAAAGCTGTGAAACGGCCGATGACATGATATGAACCCAATAAAGAACTGTGCGGCTGTGAGGTCTCTCGTTACGAGTGCTGCCTTCTTATTATGCCTGCTTCCTCGTGTAGTGCAATAACACCGACCTACCCATACACGAATACCTACCTAGAAAGGTATGGTATTGTACGGTACCATACGATACACAATAAAAAAATTCTTGTCTTGCCCCCAATCCTCCTGCCCTCTGACTCCGCCTACACAGACGTATGTCGCTACGCACTCAACTAAGACCTTCCCTTGCCATGGCAGGGAGGCCGTTACTTCTCAAAAATTTTCCTTCGAAAGGATAGACCTTATTACGTTGACACGACGTGTGAGGTGGCGCAAAGACTCCCATGCACACGAAGAAGCCCCATCGTAGGTAGTTAGCGGGACATACACGCAAAAACTTCGCCCCCTTTCGTTCGCGAATCTCGGCATGGTTCGCGCAAATCATGTTTGGAGTATCGGGAATCTAAGGACATTGGCTATAGTCGTGTTGGTGGTTGCGGCACAAACACCTTCGGCAGAAAGATACGACAGAGGACAGACATTGACTTACCTGTAAGATTAGTTTGATTCATAACCAATTTATGTTGTGTCATGTCCACTGATGTCCCGTTACCAACACCGGCCCACTCCAAGAAACCGCCGAGTCCAGTTGGAAGAACAATCCATAAACGTCAACATTTGAAACCATGCCCAAGAATAAGCGCAACCGCCGCTCAGAACCCTCCACCGCCTCCGCGCCATACTCCCTGTCCTCTCGTGAGCAGTCCCACCAAAATTCCTCTGCGGATCAAGCAGACCTAAAATCGGCGGGTACCAACCTGATCGCGCCCAACACCTCACTCGGTCAGCACTTCCTCAAAAACCCTGCGGTAGTCACTGCGATAGTGGCCAAAGCCGCCCTCAAACCCTCCGATGTCGTCCTCGAAATCGGTCCAGGTACGGGAAACATGACAATTCCTCTTCTCCAACAATCCAAACACGTCGTGGCCATCGAATACGACAATCGCATGGTGCGCGAAGTCCTCAAACGCGTCGAGGGCACAGACCAAGAACGCAAACTGCAAATCATCCAAGGAGACGCCATCAAAACACGTTTCCCCTTCTTTGATGTATGCGTCGCAAACGTACCCTATCAAATTTCATCGGCGTTAGTGTTCAAACTGTTATCGCATCGCCCCATGTTCCGATGCGCCGTCATGATGTTCCAAGAGGAATTCGCACTGCGTCTCACCGCTCGTCCCGGCGAGGCGCTGTATTGTCGTCTATCTGTCAATACGCAACTTTTGGCAAAGGTAGATCAATTGATGAAGGTGGGGAGGAATAATTTCAGGCCGCCGCCAAAGGTAGAGAGTAGGGTCGTTAGGATAGAGTTGAGGAATCCGCCTCCCCCAGTGAATTTTAGTGAATGGGACGGAATGGTGCGTTGAAGAATGTCTGCTTTTGATGTGGTGTGTGGGAATTTTCGATGCAGTTCTTGTGTCTATTGATGATTATTGCATTCAAAAACCCTTGCACTCAAGCACTCATTTCAAAATTCATGCATTCATTTTCAATAATCAGATTCGGCTGCTGTTCAACCGAAAAAACAAGACTCTACGATCCGTCCTTCTGACTAAACCTACCATTAAAATGCTCGATGAGAATCGTCGTACCCAAAAGGCACTCAACAACAGTAACAACAACAATGAATCCAGCATGATGGAAGAAGAAGAAGAAAAGGGAGCCGAGCAAATAATAGAAGAAGTAGTGGCATTGGAACAATGGAAAGATAAAAGAGCGAGTAAGCTTGATCTGGATGATTTTTTGGCATTGCTGGCGGAGTTTAACAAGAGGGGCATTCATTTTGCATAAGAAGGAGATATGGGGGGTTTGGGTGTACTGAAGGAAGTGGAGTCAATTTATGAGTGTACATTAAATTCTACACGACTCCCTCAAGTATTTTACGTTGGTTCCCATAATATAATTTCTCAATTGGTGAGACTTTTGCCTACTGTGAGTTTGAGTTGTAACTGCTAGCTTTGACTTCAAAATTGTGTATTGTTTCGACGACCATGGAAAAATCAATCCTTTCAGCTAATATTTGATTTTAGTTTACCACAAGAGCTCTATAACTGATATTTAAACCAGGATTAGAGAGTATGCTACTCACTTCCACACGATGACCTACATAATCTTACTCCCCAAAATGTAATACCGAGTCCGTTTGGGTCGGAGTGTTACTTGTTGGTTGCAGGAGAACAAAGCTGATCCCGTCTTAGGCCAAACCACGATTTTCAAGCATGAATTTAACCTCAGGATCACGTCCACGAAACATACGAAACAAATCCTGAGGAGGAATAGTATTGCCAGCAGAATAAATGAACTTCCTGCACCGCTCCGCTGTCTCGGCATCAAACACATTTCCAGTCTCCTTGAAGGCTGCAAAGACATCATTGTCCAAAACCTGTGCCCACATGTAAACATAATATCCAGCAGCGTAGCTTGAACTGGCAAACAAATGGAGAAAGTGAGGGGGGCGGTGTCGCATTATAATTCCTTGGGGCATGCCCATTTCTTCAAGATAGTCTTTTTCAAACTTAGCGAGATCAAAGTCGTCACTGTATTCAGTGAGAGAATGAAGGGCAATGTCCAAAAGTGCACAAGATGTGTACTCGATGGTAGCAAATCCTTCATTGAAGAGCTGAGCCGACTTGAATCGCTTGATAAGGTCATCCGGAAGGACCTCACTGGTTTTATAATGCTTAGCATGCTTTTTAAGAACTTCTGGTTCACTTAACCAGTGCTCCATTAGCTGCGAGGGGAGCTCCACAAAGTCTTTGAGGACACTGGTAGAAGCTAGATATTCATAGGTGCAATCAGAGAGCATTCCGTGGTGTCCGTGACCCATCTCATGGAAGAGAGTGATGCCATCATCGAATGACAGAAGAGTGTTCTCACTTCCTTTGGCAAAGTTATTGTTGTTGGAAACGATAGGAATAGATTGGACGGGATCTGTCCCAGGCAAGAGGTTCTTTGTCTGGGTGCGATATTCACTCATCCAGGCACCGCTGCTTTTGTACGGACGGGCGTAGTTATCATGAATAAAAATCGCTACGAGCTGGTCCTCGCCATTTTCTTGATCACGACGAACTTCATACACATTGACATCGGGATGATAAGCAACTATATCAGGCCTCTTCACGTACTTCAGCCCATACAATTTATTTGACACATCAAACACGGCCTCAGTAACTGAATCCAAACTGAAGTATGGCTTCATCTCATTCTCGTCAAAATCAAACTTCGCTAGTCGAACCTTTTCGGCATAATATCTCCAATCCCACGGTTGGATGCCTCCCTCCAAACATTCTCCGCTCTCCTTCAGGAATGTCTCCATCATCTCCCTCTCTTTATTCGCAGCCTCCTTGGCTTTGACCCACACATCCATCAACAACTTATTCGCAGACTCAGGAGTTTGAGCCATGGTATCTTCCAATTGATATTCAGCGAATGACGCTTTTCCGTGCAATTCCGCCTGTCGCTTTCGTAACCGTAAAATCTCGACGGCAATCTTTTTATTGTCGCGATCTGCATTCAGTTCCCCCCTTTTCGCAAAGGCTTCAAAGACTTGTTTCCTCAAATCCCTGCGGGAGGCGTAAGAAAGAAACGGTTCGACGGTGCTCCTTCCCAGAGTAATAAGGTGAGCATCATCTTCCGTCTTATTTCGATCTATTGCAGCTTTTCTTGTTGCCGCAATCACGTCAGGAGGACATCCATCCATGTCAGCCGAGGTCAGCACGAGTTCCCACTCCTCTTCGTCTTTAAGAACGTTTTGCATGAATTTGGTTTGGAGAGTGGCAAGCTCAGCTGTGTGTTATGCAGAGCATGATTGGATTCGAAATTATGTGAGGGAACGTTTATTTGTGATGATAAGTGATCAAAGAAAATCGAGAACGTCACGGATTGAAAAGATGTCTTCAAAAATGTTTCAGACATGTCTAAGTAATAAGATCATCATTCGTTCTCGAATAAAAAAGACACCCCACCCCAATCAGAACAACATAACTTCAGCTATACGATACCACACTCACCCTGAATGTCTGCATACTCTGCCCTCTCATTCTCTCCCAACAACGCTCCCATCCTTACAAACTTGATGTAAACCCTCTCGGCCAACCTTCCCATCTCTGCGGTCCATTCTCCGCTTTCCACTTTGTCTTTCCTGATATCGTTCATTCTAGTGATCTTTTCAAACAATCCTGGAATGTCATACGTTTTTGAATTGTGCCTACTCAACAGTGGAGCCATTTTACTCTGAACCTCCTGCATTTCTGGAGTGTTCAAACTGCTAACGTAATTACCGTACACAGCAGAAATCCGGCTCAGCTGGGCACCGGCTCTATCGTACGCTGCGAGAATGGAATCGAAGGATTCGTCGGTACTGTCGGCAATGGTGCGCAGATCGTCTAAGTGGGAAGCCATTCCTATTTCGAAAGCAGGTTCAAAGTGATGCGGCTCGATGGATTTGAAGGGGGGCAGATGGAAGGGCTCGTTGCTCCAGGAGCTGAGGAGCGGGTTGGACGAAGATGTTCTCAACGGGACCGAGGCGGTCGGCTCGGTGACAGTGGAATGGAGCGTCATGCTGACACGCTGGGGCTTTGGTTTCTGGTAAAAGGCGAAAGCGCGGGTTGTGATTGGGTAGTGAAGGAGAGGTATAGAGCGGAACGCCAAGGCCCAGTGGCGGACTTGCATTTTTAGAGATGATTTCCCAATGATTTTCACCCTGATGAGTATGTTGCAATAATTTAGGTGTATGGTGTGATAGTAGTACCTAGAGAGAGGTAGTGAAAATGCAAAATTGTCGTCTTTGAAAAAATACCAATAACTTTCACTGATTCTGTGGAGAAGATAGGTAAAGACTGGGTTTGTAGGCTGTTTGTAGTTAACGTGTGTGCAGATTATTTCCTATCAATAATGGAATTGTACCATATACTTATTACAAACAACGTTCCATATGACAGACGACAGTCCCAACTGAGTCATGATATCATTGTGTTTCGTTATACCAACAAGCCACGTCACAGCCAACAATTTGTTGCCCCC
>JALLPC010000761.1:0-11696 GCA_036940045.1 Stephanocyclus meneghinianus | reverse complement strand
CTTCCGATCTTGCTGCCACCTCCTACAGCAAAAGCAAGAAGAGACCATCAGGGAAAGGTGAGATGATGGGCCCAAATTATTTTTTACATGCTTTTCATTATTGCACAAATTACTTCTCTCAATTACAAGTTCTTTGCTTCACTGCAACAGTGATACGGCTTCCCCAAGATATAATTTAAAGGCACCACCTTGACCCTCCCCACACAACACCAATGGAAATCAGGGACCGACCGGCAAGGGGGGAGATGGTTCCTTCCCATCTTTCACTTTTTGTTTGCACCTAATTATGTTTTGAAATTTAAACCTACCCCCTTACTGTGTTACAAATTGTTGTGTTGATTAAATGTTAAGTAACTCTCAATTCATGGATTCTAGTTATATAGCTTAGCTCTTGATGTATAACTTATTTTCAACCAGTAGTTCTTACTCATGATGAAGCCCTGCAAGCACTTTTTTCAGGACTATTTCAGTACTGATAATATATTATAATTGAACTTGTCCTTCATGTAAAATTATGCAAGGGAATTGTCTATTATCATAAGCCAAGAGAATGTTAGGATTGGAACTACTGTCGGAATTCTGTGTTCCGGTCAGAACCACCGGACTAGGACTGTCAGCCAGCAGGGTAGGAGTATATTTCACCTAGATAGGTAAATTCCGGTGAGCTAACCAGAGTTCTGATGGAGTTGAGAAGCAAGTGGGGCTATCCAATCGCATGCCAGATGAGTGATTGATGGTAGATGACATGCGGAGACATTTTTCCATAAAGCAGAACTCATACATGAATCTCTATAGATGCAAATAATCTGAGTTGGCATTTTTTTCGTGACCACAAAAGTGAAATGGTGACATTAACCACATTGAGACAAAAAAGAACCCATCAGATAAAAATTCATTCACCATTATTTTTGGTAACCCAAGCAAATTCTTACCGTGGCTGGAGCGGCTAATTGGGCACCCAGTTACCATTTTGGCAAAGTTTGGACAGAAATAGTAACTGAAGCATAAAATAGGAACCCTGGCTGTAAACCGTCTGAGGCTGTTTTTTTAGTCTGCTAGCCTTTCTTTTGTTTTTATCCATGTCTTGTGAACCTCTCAAGCTTGCGTGCATGAAAGGGCACTGTAATGAGAAGGAGTCTCATCTTTGTGGTTTTTCTGTACTCTTTTACTTGAAATTCCAAAAAAATTGATCCGTTTTGTCTTTTTCTTACAAGAAAATGCAAAAAGTATGCAAAGTTCTTGCACTGATAATAAATTTGCAAGGATTCTGGGAAAAAGGCTGAGGTATATCATTGGGGACTCAACTCGTAGTCATTTTTTGGGTCTATGTTACTCCCCAATGTGTTCAGGGACTAGAAGTTGTGACTCTGCGTCATTCTGAGGCATGAACGGGATGCACATTCTGAGGTGTGGGTGCAATGCAGCAATATTGTACTCATATGCCCTAACATGGAACTCCTAGACTGGTCAATTTTTCTCACAGGCTATACATCAAAAGTATAAACCATTTTTTGCAGTCATTTCGAAGATACTAGGAGCATGAAAGCTGGTCGTGGGCTATACAACGAGGGTATTCACCATTTTTTGTGGTCAATTGAAAGCCCGCATGGGGCATGTGGTGACACTAAAACCACATTTAAAATTTCAAGGTAAAAAAGTAAAAAGTCGATAATTTGTTCGTAAATTCCTATAATGATCATTTACAAATATCTTTGTGTATTTTAGTAGGTAATCGTATTACAAAATTGTATAACTACCAATATATCTCAAACATGAAAAAACTGGCCGAATGAGGAGGAGGAGAAGGAGGAGGAGAAAAAGTCTCAATTGTAATACAACTAAGCTTTAAAAGAAAGCTTGAGACAGTACAGAATGTCAGCACATTCAGTGTGTCTTGCACATAATGTATGTAATGGTAGGTAACATTGGAAGTTTGCATTAGATGTTGAAACATCTTCCGCCAAGATTTTCCCCTAGTACTCATGTACCAATACTGTGAAATTGATTACTAGTAATGTCATAATCTCCAACATTTGTGCACTTTTTTGTGCACTAATGGTTGCACTAATTCCTTAATGTGTATAGTTTACTGTGTAGCTAATAACTGTGCACAGAGAAATGTGCTATGAAGAAAAAAAGTTCTCAATATGTCGGATAGTATAATTTACCTACTTTGTGTAGAAAATACTCTTTATAAAATCAAGTAAAAAACTGTTCAAAGGTCCAGAAAAAAATAATAACTAGGGAGACAAAAATCGTTCACCAACATTTTAATCTAAGTCAAATTAGTATCTAATTTAAGGTGTAAGATCCAACCTCCCTCCCAACCACCCTTTTGACAGCAGGTTTAACCCATGGCCCTGTTGGCTGCTAGCTTATCCTTGCCCCTCCATATCACAAGCAAAAACTCCATCATAATCCCTAAACATATTGATGTAAGTCTTCCAAGATAACAGGTCAAACCTCCCCACATGCAAAATACTTTTGTTTTGGTTGGCATATGAGGTGGCAATCTTGGGAGAAATGACATTTCACATTATCTCCCAAACTTTCTCCCCATGCGGTGCATCCTCTGGGGAGAAAGATCAATGCAAATTTTAGTGCTTATTTGTGATTTTTTGTGTCAACAAAAATTAAATGAAAAACTTACCTGTGTTGTCATCCACTGACATCCAACCAACAGTTGTTGATGACTGCAGTCTATCAGCAGCTGCCCCCATTGCAGGGGCACTTCCATCTGCTGCAACCACAGCACTATTATGCAATGCTGCTGCAGCCACAGCCCTATCATGTAAGGCGGCTGCAACTGCTGCACTATCTTGGGAGGCTGCAGCAGCCGTAGCACTATCACAGGAAAGTGCTGCAACAACAGCACTATTGTGGGAGGCCACTGCAACCCCAGCACCATATTCAGGCAGCCCAGTGCCAGTAGCACTGGGGGCACACTCACCATCACTCAAGTTTGAAGCACTATATTGGGCGGCTGCTGCATCCGTAGCACTATCATGGGAGGGCACTGCGACTGAAGGATCGTGGGAGCTGTCACTACCACAGCACCAATTTCAGACAGCCCAGTGCCAGTATCACTGGGGGCACACTCACCTCCACCCAAGTCTGAAGAACTATCACGGGGGGCTGTTCTGAATGCAACATATCACAGGGGGCTGCCGTGCCCGCAACACCAATTTCAGACAGCCCTTGAGTCCCAAAAGTGGGGTTACACTCACCTCTGCCGGCAGCCTGGATGTGGGAATTGCTGAGATGCGCAGCCAAATCTACCTCTCTAAACACTAAAAGCCTGCTCAAAGGCATCAATCGCTCTTTCAAGCTGACAGCGGTGGTGTTTGCATTGGTTGAAAGATTGCATGGATAAAAGATGGTGTGTTGCTGAAAATTTAAACAATAAGTGTTATGGTGGTAAGATTCTTCACTACAGTGCTCTCATGTGCATGGTACTGATCCGTGTGTAGGGTACTGCATCCCACATATTATGGACCAGTACCATCCGCATAAAAACATCAGTCTGTCTTTGCAATTTCTGTAAAGGCATTAATAATAAAATTTATTAGGCGCAAAAAATCAAATCAACTCCGGTGCACTTTTCTGTTCACAAATTAATAATAATGTAACATAATTAACAACTACTTGCTGCATTGAATACAATCAAAATAGAATTATGATACATATTAGAAAATATGCACTAAACAGTGCAAAGTGGAAAATTTGCACGAATGTTGAATGTGTGAAAGTAGTTTCTACATGGGGACCTGTGTCATATTGAGTTGGATTTGTTAAGATGAACTATTGTAACAAATATTGTGCCGAGGAATGAATTCATATGATTGTTTATAATCGACCACATGATAGAAAGTTTCTTCACATGGCGGGGCTCACGATGTTCATTCTTTATTACTGTATTTTGTAGTGGCCTTCTTAATCTGAAGCACCCCATCGGGATCCGACTTAAAGAATACAAAGGACAACATGGTTCTATTCCAAAGCAGACCTATGGACAATAACAACACTTCCAACACACTATCTTTCTCTCTCAAAATGTCCACCATGTACATTTCAGGCATCATTCATCTCACTCTAGAAACTTTTACTTACAATAACCCTGCCTACATCAAACATAATAACATGTCAACTCTCTCCCATCTTTACACCTGCATCAAACCAACATCTTCTTCTCCCTATATTTTGATTCTCGAGCCGAACACTCTGACAATGCGACACGAAAGGCGGAAGACTCATCTTCTTCTTCATCTACTTCCTCGTCCTCTTCTGCTCCATTCTCCTCCTTATTGACAAAATACGAAAAATAGGATTCATTGGAGGGATGTTCTCCCTTGCCAACAAAACCAACCTTGGCCGACGCAGAAGAAGAAGCGGTGCCCTCCCAACAAACACCGAGGACAGCGGTGCAAATATCTGCGGCCAATGCCATGCCGGATTGGAGGAGGGTGTCGTACGAATCTGCATTTTTGTCATGTGTTCGTGTTGGGTGGTGACTGTTGCTGTTGTTGTTGACGGTGGTGGCGGGAACAAGTGTTTTCAACAGGCGATATTGTTCGTCAACATCTAATTCTTCTTCGTCTTCTTCTCCTCCATGAGAAGAACAAGAGCGATATGACTCCCGCGAAGATGTCGTGACGTTCCGTTGTTTGGAATGGCTTTGTTGTGACGAGGCGCTTTTTTTGGAGGAAATGGAACGATTCGATTCCGCTTTGACACATTTCATAATCCAATCCTCGTCATCATCATCATCATCACCATGATGATGATGATGATGTGATTTGTCGTTGATTCGTTTCACCCACAAGGACGCTGATAAGGACGCATTCTTGTTGTGGTGAGTGGTCTCTATGGGACTATCGTCGTAGTCTTCCTCGAATGGGAGACATTCGGAATCATCCTCAGAAAGAGCGCGTAGGACGCCCTTCCGTGCTGCCTCGATGGTGCATTGTGCATTTGGGGTTGCTGTTGTGATGGTGGTGGAGAGGATTTCGGGTGACGGTTGGGATGGTTTCTGTCGTTGCCATTGTCGGTTGGTACCATTCTTGCTGTTGCTGTTGTTGTTGTTGTTGTTGTTGTTTTTGTTGCGGCTGTCATTCTTGCTGCTGCTATGTATCTTACCGTAATCAGTCAGAGCACAAAAACCATGCCTTGAAGGAAAATCGACAATGGACCTAGGACTGTCCTCGTGTCTCATGTTTGTCTCTCTTCCAGACTGCGTCGAGACATGATTTTTCTTCTTTGGCCCATTCTTGTAGTTTTCGGAATTCATCGGACCAAGAACTTGCATCAAGCCGTCATCGTCATCGTCATCGTCGATGCTTTCGAACGCGTGTCTCGAAACATCCCACGAAACGCTACTAATATCCAAGGAGTGCCGCGATTCCGATGACCACGATGTTCGCAATGCGGATCGGACGGTTATGGACTGCGGGCGAAGATGTGCGTGGATTGTTTCTTGTTTGACGTTGTCGTTTGAGATACGATTGTTGATTTTCGCGGCAGTATGTGTGTTTGTTGTTCTAGGGTTTTTGTCGTGTTCCTCGGCAGAAGAAGTCTTCTGTTTCCCTCCTCCTCCTCCTCCTCCTCCCTCCTTCTGATGGCAACCATCCAACTCCTCCTCCTTCGTTCCCCCTTCCGGCGTCCAATGGGGCAATAACAAACGAACCGCCTGATCCAAAGCTCGCAATTTCAACTCCAAATAATTCAACTGACTCATGAAGAACGCATGGTTGGTCCTCCCCCCTCCTCCTCCCTGTTGCTGCTTCGTCTCGATGAGACGCAACGCATTCAGCGTCTCTTCGCGACACTTGGAGTATGCCCGTTGAATTTCGGCGGGGGAGGCCGGCGAAGCGGCGGGAAGTTGGAGAATGTGGTGGGGCGAGCGGTAGTGCAGCAGGGCGATGTAATTCTCGTTGAGGGGATCGTCGTCGTCGTCATCATCGTTGTCGTCGTCGTCGTCGTCATTATCGCGGTCATGTTGATGGACGGGGGAGGAGGAGGAGGTTTCGATGCATGGAAGGATGCGGGTGGTGGTTTTCATGGTGCGTGCGGTAGGGTGTAGGGTGTTTTTGGTTGTTGGTTGCTGGTGTGTTGTGTCGATTGTTTGACGGTTCCGTTTTCTACGTACAGCTGCCATACATGCCACAAGAATGGACCATATTTTATATTGCATGGTATCTCCTAGTATCTCCGAGAATGTAAGGAAAATAATCACGCTTCTTGTTTTCGACAGGGATAGGACTCATCATCGGCTCTAGCACCCGACAGAATTGGCGGTGACGGCTTATTCTTTTTAAAGATACCCTTGTATGGTATATATAAAATTGTGATCACAAAGAAACAGTGAAACTTGTTCGTACTATGCAACCATCATCGATTATAAGTCGACGAGAAAAAATAATAGTGAAACATGTTGGTGTTATTGATTGGTATGGTATGGTACCATGACATAAACCATACCATATCATCATGTCACTGTTTTGCGAAAATTATTTTTCAAGTCGGGGGCGGGCTGCGTTTGAAGAATCTTCCATTACCATAGGCACACAGTGAATCTTCGAAGGTGGGCCCGCAACGGAGTTGGAGGAATTATGCTATTTCTTTGAACCCCTTTCCATCCCGCGCTCTGTGGCTTAATTCTTTTGGGTTATGGCACTGTAACATGAGAAATAAACATGAAATAATGACTATGGTACTTTTTAGTTCAAAGTTAAACAAAAAGACTTCTGATCATCAAATTCGACAATAATTAACAAATACATCTAAAGATCATACAAGTCCGGTGGTATCATATAGGAATTCTCATTACAAAGGCGAGGCAGCGGCGGCTTGACGAATGCGTGGATTGGGTATGTTAGCCCGGCAATTTTGTTCCATAAAGAAACAAGAAAAGAATTGATGTAGCATGATTGGATTCTTCAATTTTTACAGACACATTTCGCATTTTCAAGCATGTTACTCATTTTGAAGCCAAAAAGCTTACTTTTTGAAAATTGCTTAATCTGAAGATTAAGCCAATTTTTAAAACCATTTGGAACAGCAATTGACACAGTGAGGACTATTCCAGTTATGGTCTGGCAATAGGCCATCGCGTCATTCACAGTTTTACCAACAACTTAATTTTTATCATCTAGCAATATGTTGCCGCTTTCCAGACACTCTCCAGTCAACATGTCTCCTGAATTTCAATCTTCATCACCATTCTCATGACAACTCCATCAAAATGGTATCATGTTCAGCAGCAAATGCAAGCCTCTGAAACAACATCAGAGGCAGCAAATGGTGCAAGAGGGCAAACATCCACAGCTAAAAATTTGGCATTAGACTTCCAATAGATGTTACATAGAGCATAGTGAGTCTGAAACTTCTTCCACTTCAACTGATGGATTTTGACTTGATAAGTTTCCTTCCCTCCTGATTTCTCCTCCTCTAATGCCAATGTTGACATATCCAGGCATGCCAACACCCAGGGTAGACTCACAATGATGGCATTGATGGTAAAGATGATAATGAAGGGTCCTCCTCCTAAAATGGTGACTACTATTCTGACATGGTTTTGCTCACATTTGATCGGGTGATGGACAACTCAAGCTGTACGAGTAACAGCAATGGGCTTATCCAAAACAATTATTTGATCTGAAACCGCAAAAATTGCAGTATTTTGGACTTGAAATTGATCCGTCTTGGTCGAATGTATCTTCGCCGTACAAACATCAAGATATACACATAAGATAAGATGTGTATCTGTACAAAACACATTCAATTAAATGTGTGTATTTCATAAGACCATTTAGCCACATACACATACATTTCACAATACTTGCCCTGTTTTGAAAATTTATCCACATATCTTGAATGTCAATAAACAGCAGACTGAGAATTGATAGAGAACTACAGAAATGGAGGGAGATCAAAATTTTGAAGTATATGAGGTCTTCATGAATTCCTCTTGAGGTATTTATGTCAATGATTCCCTGGAACTCAATCAGGCTGTCTAACCAATAGTCCTAATTATAACCCACCATTTCCTGGCCAATATATTGTTGGCGAAGGTTTTTAAACATAATTATGTCCCAGCCAACAGTCATTTCGCGAGGGTTTTGTATTTGCTTTGTTCCAAAGCCACATTCTTTCGTACGTAGTGGTTCTACATTTATGTTGTGCACATCATTTAAACATGCAGTGTTTACGAGAGAGAAATGAAATAAAAATGGTTTCAGAAGATATTCTGTCTGCTGATTGATATTAATAGTAAAGTTGTGTTCCATCTTTATCACATCAAAATCTCTTCATTTATTTCGCGCAAAGGAAAAAGTGTTTTCCTAATCCTGGATAAGCATCGATAGTACACAAAACCTAATGCGCAACTTCAAATGCATCACTAGTCTCATGCTTTCCTGTCTCCTCCGAGTTCGATCCTCTAAGAGCCCTCGTATTGAGTGCTGTCGCAACAGCATTGGCAGCCGCCTGCCCTGACATTAAAGCACCGTGGGTGGTAGACATGTACTTAAGATGACATGCCTCACCAGCAAAGAACAGTCGACTCCCAAGAGCTTTCCCCAAATCTGTGCGATGCTTGGGCGCAGATCCAAGTTTGTAGTAAGAATACGATCCAGAGGTCAAGGGGTTGGCTTTCCAACGGGTGATAACTATTTGTTCGGGCTCGGGAACATTTGATTTTCCGAACATTGCCTCTAGAGAATCGATTATCTCCGATTTGATGATGTCGTCCGACAGTGCTTCGACTCTTTCGGATTCTCTCCCTAAAATAATAGAGGGATCAGCATGATAAATATCATGGATGCCAAGCGTTCGATATTTTGACATCAATAGTCAGTCACACATAGTAACACGTGAGTAATCATATTAAACTATCTCACCTGCGGAGAAGGCAACAAGAGTTTGTTTCCCAGTTGTTGGTTTTAAGTTAAAAAATTCTGTCCAGTGCCCTTGGTCACCGAGTGATGCAATTCTATTAAGCCATTCGACATTCGATGGCCATGGTAAGGTCTCATCATCATTCCAACGCATAATGACCTTGTTGTACACCCCCATTCCAAGCTTGTTTATTGCTTGTAATTTCCATGAAGGAAGGGCTGGAGTAAAACTGATTGATCCACTTTGCAACACACCTAATGGTACTGTGAGGATGATCTTCTTCGCTTCAGCAGCAAAGGCCTGCCCATTCTTCGTGTAGCTTACGACCACTTTGGATGAGCTGCTCCAGTCGATGCTGGTGACAGTGGAATCATAACTTACTTTATTTGCAACTGGAGCAGCATAATAATTGAGCACTCCTGAGTACCCCTTTCCTGCCCCTTGCTCAATCACATGATCTGCGCCACTAATCTCTGAATCCGAGTCCCACCTATTCCAGGGGTACGTGCATTGTTGATGAGGGCACTAATCAGAGACACAATAAAAAAATAGTTTCGGAAATGATTCATACTTGCCACCACAGGGACAAATCTTCAAGACTGGCTGCGTAAACTTGCGGAATATTAGTATCAAGCACATATTCAAAGCCCAACCGCGTATCACCCTGCAAATTCTTATTTTTGATGTACGTGTCGGCAGCCTGACGAAGAGGTTGATCTTGGTTTGTGCTGTCCTGCAAGCCGGCCTGGAAAGGAAAGAACCCATTCGTGTAGTGCGTCCGTGATATCGTTCGTATGTTGGCGTTCGGGACGCGATGGGGACCAGTCCCGCCAAAAACATCAGAATAATATGCCACGTTCCCTACAGATTCGATTGTTGAGATTCCTGAGCTCTTGGCAGCATTGTACACGGGATTGGCTGTGGTCGCGCCATGAATCCATTGGCAGCCAAGCTCGGCCGTCGTAGCGTCATCGATTTCGACTGTTCGGCAACGTCCCCCGACAGAGTCTCCGGCCTCTAGAATTAGAAAATTTGTTTTCCCTTTGCTTTGCAAAGTTCGGGCGGCGCCGAGACCAGCCCATCCGGCACCGATAATAACGACGTCGTAAATCACAGTAGACTGCATCATTCGTAGGTCTTGATTGGGGGGGTCGTCGATCTTTCCACTATGGGCATATTTCAACAAAAGCAGTACGGAACCTATGGTAGCTTGCAGTAACATCATATTTCACCCTTATATTTCGCGACAAACAATCAGACCTTTTTGTTCGATGTCGTTCTCTTGTGATCGAATGTGTGACCTCTATCGTACTGTAGCGGAAGTTGCCTTTTCGTTAGTTGAGGTTAGTGGTGTGATGATTACAGAATATATTATATTTGTTGTCTTTTTATTTTTTATGAGCTGATAAGGCTGCGCATACTTTGAGATACAATACTTTTGACGCAGACATACACCTATTCACCCATTGTCGAGGTCTTGCTGTGTATCCTATCACGGAGTGACATAAAGGTTTGACCCATGATGCACGACATACACATAAAGTGGATCACATGTGTGATTACACGGTGCAATACCTAAGAGTAATCAAAAATGACATCAATCGTACAGGTCCAAGATGTTTCCATGTGTAAGGACACTTGTGGTCACTTTGTTCCCACTGGGGATCTTGTTAATAGGAATTCGATACTAAACACTTTATCCAATGTGTGACCAAGTCGCGGGCCCAAAGACCATCACATTCAGATATAACTGACGGAGTATAACCCATGTCCTCATGGTTTGCTGCTGTCGTACATCGTTTACTTATCCCATAGTAGATTTTGTATGGTACTTGGCAAGAATACCATACTTTTTGCGTTAACGGCTGTCGAAAATTGACATCAATAATTGACCATTTAATGACTTGTGTGACCTTTCCGATAGGAGTAAAGTTGAGGACCAATTTCATAAGGCAAGATGGACTAGAAACAATGCATACACTATGATTAGCTATGGTCCCATCATTATGACATTATTCTCCACTAAAATTTACACGAGAGACGAGATTTTTTTATGAGCATTCTTTATCAGGACACAAAAATACATATCATCTGAACCGCGCAACACCTACCACGCCACAATGAAATCGCAGCTCGCCATCATCACCTTGTACGCCGCCTTGGCTTTGAAGGGCTCCGCATCAGCATTCAACTTGTTTTCTAGTGATGGAGCGGATGAAAGCAGTCATAGTATTGTCGGAGGCGTCGAGGTGAGTGCTCATGAACATATCGGCTTCTTGCGTGTTCATTCACAAATTGCATAGTTTTACGTCACTCGCTGTTTCTTTTGCATTTATTTACATCTGTTGCTTTGCACGCACTTACTTTGCCTCAAATTCAGGCAAATAGCGGTCGCTACAACTACACCGTAGCTCTTACATCCAACGGCTTTCAATTTTGCGGCGGCTCGCTTATCGCTCCCGACGTTGTCTTGACCGCCGCTCACTGCATGGACGGAACCAGCTTCGACGTCGTCATCGGTCGTCACGATTTAAGAACCTCCAGTGGGGAGGTAATAGCCAGGAAAAAAGAGGTAACACACCCGAACTACAATGGAAATTCAATGGTTAATGATTTTGCCGTTGTGATATTGCCAAAGGCCACCACTCAGAATATCCAGTTCGTCAAATTGAACACTAACACGAACTATCCTGTTGCGGGGGCGACCTCGCGAACTATGGGTTGGGGAGACACCACTGATGGCGGTAGAGCTAGCGATGTTCTGAGGGAGGTTGACTTGCCAATCATCACGAATGAATTGT